>CM024520.1:18210242-18356613 GCA_014182375.1 Eucalyptus virginea
ATTTTTATTTTTTTTAAAGATTTTATCAATTGAATAAGGATCTCGTTTGGTAATTCGTAAAGTTAACTAGAAATAAAAATAACATTCATTGAGATACTTTAAAAATGGAGTGGAAAAAAAAAAAGGACAAAGGCTACATACTTCAAGAAAGTTACCTACTTCGAATGGGATTTTTTATTATTATCAAAATACATTAGAAGGTAAAAAAGTGGCCCAAAGACATTCATTAACATTTTCCATCAGATAACAGTAATTGTTTTAAACAATAATTCAGTTGCACATAATGCACATTTGCTATCTACATATTAAATGATCAAATCGAGGAAATCTTGTTCGTTATGTGAATTATGTTGGATGTCACATGTATTTGACCAATTGATTTTTTGAAAAGTGCATTACAATTCCTAAAATTTGCATGCAGAATACAATTAAGTTTTACACCTTTTAATTGGTCAGATAATCATTTTTTAAATAGTGCAATTAAGTCATTTTGATGAACAATCTGTAAAATTGTCTATGTGTTTTTCAAACTTTGATTGTGGTATCTTTAAATCAGATTTCTCAACATAAGTTTTGAGGAGAATTACCAAAAAAAGTCCTAAACCTATCAATTTGGTCCTAAATTTTATGCATTTGTGCCAATTCAGTCCATCTAAACAATTTTAGCCAATCGGCACTAATGTTGATAATTGTTCATAAAATTCTAAATGCAAGTGAACGCGTGTCAAACAAGTAATATAATAATAATAAAAGGATATCGTCGCACAGAAATTGATGAATAGCAAACTAATTAAATATTAAAGATAGATTAATTCTAAAATTTATCTAATAGATCAAAATAGAATTAGATCAAAATAGAATTGAGAATAAATTAAAACTAAAAATCTTCAAAGCAAAATTTGGAAACTAAATATAATAAATCAATTAGATAAATATGTTAGAGCATCCGATTTTACTATGACTACTAGATATGAATTTCAGATTGTTACGCGTACAAGAACAACATCAAACTTTGATAGCAGAATTTTCTAATATATTTATTATCTTATCTCTAGGTATAGCAAACATACTCAGTTTATTAATCCAGTATTTCTCTATGTGAATTTAAATAAAAATAAGTGCATTAAAATATATGAATATTCACAGTTTACAATGAGTCTTTTGAATTACCTTATACCAAGAGCTACACAAATAATATGGTATATCTCTATTCACGTTTAATTCATAATTATATATTATAAAAAGCAATTGCATGTTATCGCTTCTCAATTTCAAATATGCATATTAGATCACTCAAGTGGTGGCTAGTCATTTAAAAGCATTAAGCATAATAATATATAACTCATATGGATAAAATCACTTACGCGAATAAAAATCATAAAATTCATATAATCATGATCAAGCTACATCGTAATCCTAATAAAAGAAAATTAGATTATAGTAGAAGAAGAAATGAAAATATAAATTAAAGCAAACATCTTGAATCAAAGAACAAGAATTATATCACCAATTTGTCTTCTCTTCAAAAATATTTTAAAAACTCATAGAATAATGAAAAACGATAAGCAAATGAAAACCTCGTTGTCCATTAGGCTTTGTTCTACTATTTATAGGACACATCGAATACCCTTATCCTCGAGTAATTGCCTATTTTTCACATAAAACTAGGGAATAAATTGGAGAATATTTGATTTGATCTATCTTCCAATACTTGGAGATAAAATTAGGGAACAAAATCTAGGAATCCTATATATGTTGGGGCTAATAATACAACTTAGAGGAGGATGAATAGATTGTTTTCAAATTTTGATAATCTATTGCAGAAATTAGCTAATAGCTAAATAAAGATTACCAAGACCAGTTGTTTAACCAAACTCACACTAACTGTATGCCAATATGAGTGAAGAGGTGAAAAATAGTGGGACACAAAAAGTTATAGTGGTTTAGCTTTATTCTCAAGCCTACGTCCACTCTTCAAACTAACAGCCTCAAAATGGGCTGGATTCCACTAACAATTTGCTTGGAAAATTACAACCAGCTAGTGCTAATTCTTTATGTGATAGATCACATTATCTAGACTCAGTTGCTGCTCTTACACTTGTATACTTAATTCGTAACACGATTGTTAAATAGCAGGACAAGCAAAACAATAAAATAGTAGAGAGCTTTGAAATGAGAACAATAGTATGAAAGTTGCTTGATCTTTTTATGTACTGCACTCTCTTGGTTCCTTAATGCCTTATCTTTTATACTCTTCCTCAAAATATCTGTTGAGGTTGATTTGGAGATGTACGTGATTGCTGGAGAGTTTCCGTTGAGTTGTTATCCAAGAAGATACTGCCCATACTGTTTTTTCCTAGGACTTTTGTGGACTAACCAAAAAATAGCAACTAATGTTGTCTCTTTACTATAGTTTCTCACTGACCTGTCAAACAACCTAGCCACTCTGCTATATGCTTTATTCTGATTCTACTACTATACAAAACACGATCTTTGAACGGCTCTTTAGCTAATCCAACGAACATCAACTGATGTACTTAGTTGTTACATCACAATCAATTTAATCTTTACTGTTCCGATATAAACATCATCAATATCTAATTTTTTGGTTGATTGGCACTATTTTTAATAACTGGACAATTTGTAAATTTTTTCTCCAATTAGTCACACTATGGATATTGTGTAGTCCTTTGGTCCAAACATGTGCAAACGGCATAGTAAGTAATATATTAAGGATAGTTTGGGCATTATTAAAATCTCTTGAATATGTTTTCTCCAACAATATTCAACTCCTAACGCTTCCTGATTTCAATTATTGATTTTTGCCATTTTTCATTGTCTTCTCTATATCTCATTATGTTGCATAAATAAGGAAAATTTGAATGATTAGAAGGAAATCCAAATATTTTCTAATAGGTATTGCATTATTTATTGTCTAAAATAAGTTAAATAACTCTATTTTTATATAGTTATCAAGTCCCCAAACTTAACATTTTGCTAGTCGTTGAGCAAAAGCTAGATAATATATACTCAAGCCAAAAAATCCTCCTTGATATATTTCCATACTTGTTCAATTTCACAATTCAAAGAAAAATACAAATTTCATCCAAACATTGAAATTAATTAATAATTTAAGACTAATTCTGACTATGTGATCCAAGTGTCTGCGTGTGTGCAAGTCCTCATCTCTTTGAATTATATGCAATATAGATAAATTTAAATTTGGTATGCAACCTTTCAAAAATTCTCTATAATTATGACCAAATTTCATAAGTTTACTTTTCATTCCTCTCTCCGCTAATGTAAGCTAATCATCCAATCAAAAATCAATAGGACTTTCCCAAGTTTATAGTGTAAGGCTGGGCTAACGGTAAGATAATGGTAATTTTGATCTCAAATCATCCATCAACACGTTGATTTTTTAAATCTAATTAGAGTCCATGCCACTGTCCCCATTTTCACTCATTCAAGATGATCTTTCTACCATCAAATATCATCATTCCTTTTTCATTGCTCTTTTTTTCTTTTTTTAATTGCTTTATGGTGGAATTCTTCCCAAAGTCCATAATGATATAATATGAAAATTTACAACCTATTCAGTATCCAAAAAACTAACTCAATTGAAAGTTGGATAGGGAACCATAAAGGAAAACAAATTTTTTGATACACCCCAAATAACCATAGCAATCAATTTTTTATTTTATTTTTCATGCTCCACCCTTCCTCCGAAATTGCCATTAGGCTCAAATAAACTTTTATCCAAAAAAAAAAAAAATTAACATGTTCATGGGGCATGGGATAATTATATTATTTGATAAAAGCTAGGCTAATAATATATAGGCATCAATGAAAAATTAAATAATAATTAAGGCTCAACAAGGTGACTAGTGATAAATAAACAGGTTTGGCTTGAAAGACTCAATCGATTCCAAAATTGCTTAAATTATTTTTTCAGTTAGATGTAACATAGATTTTTGCCTCAAGAAAATCAAGCACATTCTAAGATTTGGGTGAGATCTCAGAAAATCACACACTTCACAAAAATGTTCTCTAGATTTACACAAAATTAAAAAAAAATTAAGGACTTTTGGTGCTCAGTGAGTTGATCGACACAATCAAAATCAAAATTAACTCACACATCACTTGCAAATTTGAACAAAATTTAAATTTTTTTGCAAAAAAATCACAACAAAAATAATGCAATCATGAAAAAAAAAAAATCAGATTTAGTAAAAAAATTTCTCTTCCCAAACTTAAATGAACCATTGCCCTTAATGTGAAATAAAAATAAAAATAAAAATAAAAATAAATAAAGAACGAGAAAACTATCCTTGTTGTAGGATGTGTCTATAGATGGCTCAATAACTAAACTCTTGAAACATGGTCCCTCAAGAAAGAAAATTAACCTAGATAAAGAGAAAAATTAATCTTTTTTCTTTTTTTGGGAAAAAGGTAAACTTAAAAATAAATGAAGAAATATAATGAAAATCCTTAGATTGCTCCTAAGAAGTGCTTGTTTTATAGTTTTTCAGCCAAATTATCTTAGATGTCGCTATTCTAGAGGAAGTTCAATAGTGGTCTTTCTGCATGTTGTAATTACCTTGAAATTAGGACTTTAAACGTAAATCTTTCACCTTAGATGTGCCCTCGATGTCATGTGCAACTTCAATTATTCCGTATGGGAATTCTTATGTGACTGTGAAAAGACCAAAAAATCAGGACTACAACTTTCCGGGAAAAAGTTTAAGGTGAGAGTTATACTTTTTTGCCAATTTCCAACTCTCTTTTGAATATGTACTTGTCATGCCATCTTTTTGTATGCTTCTTGTACAGCTTAGAATTTTCACGGGCTTCATTGTAAAATTTCTCCAATTCATGCGTGGCTAAGCTCTTTGTTCGACTTGGCACGGCTCATACCAATTGTTGAGAAAATACTACATACAACTTGGATGCCACCTGATTTTTAACAAGCCACTCAAAGATGGATACCTATCACTCCCAGGCTCACCTCTCAGGGATGTTTTCTCCCATTGAATACTCCTGCAATCTCTCCCTTCCTTCTCTCTTAGTTGCTACACTTACTTTCTTATTTTTTTTCTCACACCATTATGGCTGCGGAGCTTGACCGCAAGTAACTATGGTCGACCATGGCTACTATGACCTCAAGCTCTAGGCTCAAACTTGAGCTCCACGGCCATAGCAATTGTGAGACTACAGATTAATCATCCATTTGCTCTTTGGATGAGGCGATCTAGCATAGCAGAGAAAAAAGAAAGAGAGAATGTCTATGTACTCAAAACTCAAGCTGCCATGGCTACTGCAAACTCTAGGCTCAAGGTCAAGCTCCATGGCCATGGCGGCCACGAGCATTGGGATCAAGCTCTGCAGCCGAGGATGGGGAACATGTCACTGATGCCGATTTGGACGAGTTGTTGGGAGGCACTTCAACATCCTCCGATTTTGGTGTCCATGGAGGAGATGAGGAATTGCAAACAGAGTTGGAGAGAGAAAGTCAAGAGGGAGTGAGTAAAGAGAGAGAGAGAGAGAGACCTATGCAGAGGTCTTCAACTAGGTGGACTTGAAAGCGACACATGTCGCTCTCTAAGTGGCTTATGAAAAAATGAGGTGGCATTTAAGTTGTATATATGCTATATTTTCTCCGATTATTGAGTAACAAATGAAAGTGATTCTATGTAAATATAGATATATATATATATATATATATATATATATATATATATATATATATATATATATATCTTCTTAAAAGTATCCTTGAAATATCTTAGTTTGAGTGATGTTGGTAACTACAAGCAAGGGTTGGTAGAGCTAAACTAATTAACGATTTAATAAGAGAAAAGTTATTAATCATTATGATTGAGTTTGGTAATTAAAGAAAAAAAGAGTAATACGTTGAATAAAGTCTGTAAGGTAAGTAAAAGTTGCAAGTTAATAGAAAAGTCAGTAACAAACCAATAAAAACAAAAAGTCGGTTAACTTAAAAAAAAAAAAAATTAATGTTGGAAAGCATGTCGATATCGAGTTCAATGGAGAAAAGTTGTGAATCACGTAAATGAAGGTTGATAAGTCTATAATAGTTGGTAAATTTAAGTCATTAATAAAAAGAAAAATAAAAGTCTGTAAAAGTTGAAAGAACCTTTTTTTTTTCCAGTTCTTAGATAAGAGAATTTGATAGTTTAATAAATCAAATAAACATTTTCAATTAACTCAAATAACAGTTTGTAACGGCAAATAGTTGGCAATTTAATTAGAGAAAGTTGGTAATGTCTCCAATAGAGATTAGTGATATCCGAAAGGAGCCGGTAAAATTAAGAAGTTGACAAGCCAGACAAATAAAAATCGTAACTCAACAGAAAAATCAATAAACTTAAAAGACAAATATTTTTATGAGCAACTCAAAAGAAAGCCGGCAACCCAATGCTAATTGATAACTTAATTGGATAAAAATAACATTCAAATCAAAGTAGATGATTTCATATAATTGTTGGTAAATTAAAAGCGGGCAAGAAAAGCAAATAAAAGCTTGTAAATGACCTGGTTTATAGTTCTATAAGAGAGTTACCAAAAAGTTTGTACATCTCTTCTGTCCTTTCCTCATTCTCTCTAAGGACTGCATTTGACGACAGGTTCCACTTTACTCGCTTGGATAAAGTGGATGAACGGCTTATTTCCTGCGTACGCTTGAATAAGCTTGATGGGGGGCATGTTATTGATTGTTCAAAGCTGATTAAAGTGATTAGGGTTATGTTCTTATTGATAGATTCAGCTATTGAATCTGCCCACCACCTGTTTGTGTATATTCGTAGCAGGGGGCAACCCATTCCTTTTGTGAATTTTGCCTTGGGGTTGACTGAATTTGTTCTCTTATTGAATCTTCCCACCACCTGATTGAGCAAATTTATGAGTTGACAATTCTAGCATTCTTTTTTATTTTTTTTCTTTTTTTCTTTTTTGTGATTTTTGCATTGAAATTGACTGAATTTATTCCTTTTTATTGGATCTGCCCTCCATCTGCTCGTGTTTATTCCTAAATGATTGAACCGCCAATCTCTCCATCAACTACTAATGTCGTCGCGCAAATTCCGAGGATATGTCCCAGTCTGCTTGAGTAAGATAGAAACTATCACTCACATACTTGTTCAGAATAAGATACTAATTAAATAGAATTATATGATGGTAGTGGATATCACGTACAATCTTTATGGGTGTTGCCAGGATTTGTTTGTATTTCAAGTTTAGTACATGGCGTCAATACCTTGTGGTTATCTTTCCTACAAATTCGTGACCCGACAAGTTTGCTTGTTCGAAAATTCAAACTCAACCTCCAAGTGATTGTGTAAGTGATATATATATATATATCCAAGGTATAATTAATCAAATGTTGTGATGTGCCATTTTTCCATTATCAATGCTTGTTGCATTTTGAATGGGAAACGACTGAAGTAGGTTAGGAACTTCTCTGACCCATCCTATAAGGTGTACAATTTTAGCTACTTTCTTAAGACATTTACTTTTGAATTTGAGGACAGCATATACATTAGATTTTTTTTTGTATGATTAGACCTCCACTTTGTTGAGCAATCTCTTTGAAAGACGAAGAATCAATTGCTGGGCCTTACGTAAGCAGTAAAACTATTGGAGATGTTTGTGAGCAACTGCTGTGCCATCATTCTTCATCAGGGAGTTGTCAATTTCATTCTACTTTACATATTTTTTCGAAATTTTTATTGCAACGAAGCTTGGTACTATATTGGCATTCTGTTGTTCTGGTTACATAGGCACATCTCAGAACTGGCCTCGGACATTGAATCGATCAATCAAAGTTTCTTATAAGCATGAATGAGTCTTATAAGCCGTGCAAAAATCCGTAGAAGCCCCGAGTCGAGGAGTAGGATCATTGCAAATAGAGAACGTGACCGTGGCTGCTGATGACAGCTTGATTACTTCAGCTTTAATCAATCGTGACCCTCTTCTCTGTATCTCCAAGCGAAGTACTTTACTGAAACCATTTATCATAATCCAATGACTAATGCAAACCAATAAATCCACAATTTTGGTAACGTGAGATAAAAACGAAGTACATCAAGCATCTACATTTCCTGTAATCAGACTCCATTAACTTAAAACTTATCCAGTTGTAGTCGTTGTGTACTTTTCTAATGAATTCACATTATTTCGTTGGACATCCATCCACAAATATCCCTTTGGCGGTCGGACAACTCGCCAAGTCACAGTGCTCGCCCCCCGTTCCCCACCAATTCAGTCCATTGTTCTCCATTCCTAGACAAAAGTACAAAAGCACCCCCATGAACGCCACTCCCGCGTCCATTGCTGCAGAGAGCACGTAGTTGTACCTCTGCCACCACTTCTTCCGGTAACGGAAGACAAAGAAATTGAATATTGTCCCCACGAGTACCCACGCATTGTAGTTCAATGGTGTGGCGGGTGGCATGTTACCCGTCGCCCCAAGGAGCACTGGGAGGTTGATCAGCGGGATCCAGGATTTGTCCGGATATGCCTTGTGCAGCAACCAGACTAGGAACGGGCCCACTGCGCCACCGAGGAAGAACCAGTTCATGGCCGGGTAGTTCCCTTGGACTCCGAAGATGCGCTTGGGCCCCACCAAGCCCCATATCACAGAGGCGTCGAAGAATACCCTGTCACCCGGGCACGTCCAGGGGCTGTCCGGCGGCAGGAGCTGATCCTGGCATATGTTGGTGATGGAGTTGAGCAGCCACCATGCTACGGCCATGTTGATGGTCCCGGCAATGATCGTGCCGATGAACTGCATCAACCACAGCGGGTTTTGCATTTCAACAACCAGCCAAATTACTTCCAGCAATCTAAGATTTTTAGTCATAAGTAATCAATAGAATGTACCTGAACTAAGAACATGGATCTTGGAGGGATCTTCATGTAATGTCCAAGCTTGAAGTCATTGAGGAAGGACACAGCCTGGGCCATGCTCATGTAGCCATAGGTCTTGAAGCACACATTTGCTATTGGATGACCCGGATATATCACCCCCATGATATATTCTGTAATAATGTTCAATCCTGGCGTCTGTAAACCGAGGTCATGTCAAGAATCGGTGTCAACACTACAAGGTGCTAATGATGCAAAACATAAGACGAGTTCGTTTTTTGTTAGCACATATGACCTGATTCGTCGTGGCAGTGATTATACTGATTGGAAGAGTGAAGATAAATGCGAGGACGCTGGCAAACAGAAGTCCCCACCAAGGCATTTGGACCTGTTTGTTCAAGAATATGCAGAGTGCCAGAGACACTGCGACAGTTAGAGCGAGTAACAAATAAAACCACCACGAAGGTATGTCCTCGTATCTTCTCATCAATCTCGTGTGGATGTCTTCCTTCCCCTTGTATGAGGCACGATATCGCGTGTATATTTCTCTGTCCCCATTGTCCGAGAAAGCAACATTTCAGAATCTATTTCATCCATATCAGAGGACAAAAGCCGAGATCCAGGGATTTAATTAGATCAAGTTGTAATTAGTACCTTCCATAGAAGAAGCCGACGTGGGACAGTGTGGAAGCAATCGTGGCGAAACCAAACCCGTATGTGAGAGCGAAGAACATGCTCATATAAATCCGTCCTTGCTCCTCGTACTTCGCCACATCCAGCTCGAAGTTGTTGTTCACGATGGCCGTGATGTTGTACGTCTGGCCTTGTTTCGTGAATAAGTGTGATGAGAAGATGGAAATCTATCTGCGCCATACCAATTGAATCCCCAATACGCTAACGGGATGGCAACATATACCACCAATGCATATCCCACGAAGATGTTCATTATGGCGAAGAACGGGCATATGAGAGGGCTGAATAAGAAGGACGCGACCACGGTCCAATCGAGGGTCGTTGCTCCGAGCCCGAGCCCTTTCATCCCGGACCCGATCTGCTGTGCTGTGACTGACTTGGAGAAGATCCAGCAAACCCAGGATATGCTTGTGAGCGTCGGGAAGAGGTAGCCTGGGACAACGTACCATGCGAAGCTGCATGTCAAGGCTATTACGAAGAATTTTGCCCGCGACATGCGTTGATCATCTTTCTCATGCAAGGCCCTGCAGAATTCATATTGCATACGGATTTCAGATGACAGACAATCAGATGAACATGATTATTATTGCTGATTGAACTTATCAGCAGCAAATGCATCCTCCTAAAGTGTCGATTATCATAATGACAACACATTTCATTATGGTATGCCATCAAACACTTGACAGTTAATGAATTTTCATCATATTAGATACTCAAGAAACCTCAGAATCGAATTATAACTTCATAAGCCCAAATAAATCCCAACTTCTCATGGAGTGTAGTCATTTTTTCCTTGCAGAACCGAAAGCTTCGACAATGGACATTGTTATTTGTACTTATGAACAGTGTTTTGACTCTCTCGCTCCGTCTTGTTGTTCCCAATTGCCGCCAATCACCTTAAGCTTACTCATCGGATCTACATTGTACTTGTCTAACTCAAAATCTTGTCTACCGCTTTCGTTATGGGACAGTTCGCGTTGCTGACATTGATCAGGGGTTAGATACCCTCTAGGCCTAACTATCTCCCAAGGTAGCCCGATAAAGTTTTGGCGACAAGCTTCCTGCATCAAAGTCCCGTTTAAGTCGCGTTTTGAAAGCGAAACTCTCCTTAATTTCCTCGCTGAAGTAAAGAATTGCTGCTGGTATGATAGAAACTTCAGCGGAGCAAAACGCATTAGTCAATGCATGCGACCATGTTCACATAAGAAAAAAGTCAGAAAGACACGCTGCAAAATTTCCAATACTGAGACGTCGATGCGTCGTTTCCTGTCTGGTGATTTAATGACAGGGTTATCTAGAAGTCTTTAATTTGTGTATGGCTCCATATGGAACTAATTCAAAAGAGAATTATCAATTAGTAAAGGAATACTTAATTGGTATCAGAATGAAGAAAAGTGAAGAAGCTACAAGATTCAGGAATAAAGTCAAATCATAAATAAAGTATAAAGCTTCTTTATATGTTCATGTATTATAAGAGGATGCCAATTCAAAAAGAAGTCTTCAAGGAAAAATCATTAGTTCAGTCTTAAATTTATCGTGTGGATATTAATTCAATCACAAATTTTTCAATTTTATCAATATAATTCTAAATTTCCACGTGAAACTCCAACATAGTCCTCTCACCAATTGCCATCAGAAATCTGGTGATCAGACGTCATCTCGAGTGAAGTTGTCCACGTCAACATGTCACACAGAATGATTAGCGATGACAGCACCACATTGGCAAATTCCAACCGCAATTAGGTAAAAGGGCTAGATTGGAGTTATGTGCAAAGATTTTAGGACCTTATGGGCAATATTGGAAAAAGCCTGTAACTAAACTAGCATTCCACATAATAGATTTAGGACAAATTCAGCAATTATCCTTGAGATCTCGAAAGCACCTAAGGAGGCAGTTGGGATGTGAATGCTTTTATGTTGGGAATGAGACCGGAGGGATGAATCTTCGGCGGGATCTACACTCGATTGGGGACCACCCACGTTATTGCGTGTCAGATCGTGGATTGACTTTGAACGCAAATTTGGTCACATCGTTCGCAACCCGTGGATCACGCGAGTCGCCATAATAGAGCTGCCATCATCCCAAGTTGCATGCCCATCTAATAATGGGGAAGTAAAGCTTGGTCAGGCCCGAAAAATGTGTAGTTAAATACTATTTAGGTTTTCCGGCGGTTTATTATTACCTCATTTTACGTTTGGGGTTGACTCCAATAAACAGAACAATTTAAGGACATGCTCGTATCGAGAATGCTTTTATGTTGGGGATGAGACCGGAGGGATGAATCTTTGGCGGAATCTACACTCGATTGGGGACCACCCACGTTATTGGGTGTCAGATCGTGGATTGACTTTGAACGCAAATATGGTCACATCGTTCGCAATCCGTGGATCACGCGAGTCGCCGTAATAGAGCAGCCAAAGGATTTCCCGACACTCACGCGTGGACGACTCTTCTTATTATACTCAATAAACCATCATTAAACATATCATATGTAGAAAAAATTCCAAATAAGACCTAAACTACCCTCATTTTCTTATATAAAGACTTGAAATAATTATGATAATTTCAAATAATAGCCTAAAGTGACAATAGATCCCGTGTCATACCGAGTTGTATCTTCTTATCACAAGAGTGGCTTGGATCATGACGCCGGATTGGGTTAGGTTAGATTGGACCGGAGTGACCCTCTAACCCTATCTATTTCTATTCTACTATGATCAACAAAAGAATATATGAAGTGTCAAAACTTAGCACAAGGGATATTTAAGTATCAAAAGTTAGAAAAATGATACTTAAATGCCAAAATCGAGGTAAAATAGATCAGTTAAGTACCAACAGCGAGAAAATCCGGCCAAAATATCGATATGGCAATTTTGCAACAAGACAAGTGCAAATGACATTATTTTACACATTGATGTGACTAAGATAAATGCAAAAACGATATCGCTTTGTTAAAATGGCTAAATAATTAATATAAATATTAATTAAATTGAAATTAAAACTAAATTATTATTATTTTTTAAAAGATGGACATTGTAGGCGGCGACAATGGAGAAAGGGTCGGTTGAGGTCATTGAGCTAGCCTTCTGCCTCCTCCTCCTCCTCCTTTTTTTTTATTTTTTATATTAAATTTAATATAAATAGTTTAATTTAGTTAATATTTATATTAAAAAAAAAAAAAAAAAAAAGACAAAATGACGTCATTTTGGTTCTTCGTTAATGGCTCAACTCTACAGCGTGCCATGTAGGCAAATTATATTATTAGAAAATTGCCACATGAAATTCCAACCACTTTTATCGGATTTGGTACTTAAGTATCCTATTTTTCAATAAATAAATAAAAAAAAAAAAAAACAGCAACAATTAAGTCTCACTTTCGTAACTTTTGACACTTAAGTATTATTGTGTGCTAAGTTTATGCACTCCATATGTTCTGTTGTTTACTACGATCCATAGTACTGTTCATTATAGTCCGATGGCTTTTCTTCTTTCTTTCCGCTTTAAGTGGTCTTTAACCATGGGCTTCATATATATTGGCTGCCAAATAACTTCTTATTAAAATAATATCTAAAAGATACTTTTTTTAATAAAAAAAGGCCCAGGGCTGCTCAAGCCGACATGCCGACGGCGTCCGCGTGCCCGTACCTTGTAATTCTATTCAATTCTATCCTTCGTTTCCAGCTCACACATGTGGAAAACAACAAGGGGCAAATGCACGCATAAGATATGTTCAAAGACAATTGGACGGCTAATGCCAAGACAAATGTCCAATTAGTCGCTTATGGATTCCTATGACTTAGCTTTTTTTCCTTTTTTATAATATTTATGAATAGGGCGAAAGAGAAAAAGAGGCAAATTTATTAAGAAATATTACTACAATTTTATTAAATGACATAACGGAATTATCAAAAGCCTCTACGCAGCTTTCAAAACAAAGATTTGCACATTCCACATTGTTTCTCTCGCAACCCCTCCATACGAAGTAAATTTCATACTACGAAAGAGATTTCTACCCCTATTCAAATGTGCATATGACGTTTACCATTGTTGTGATAGATCTTCTTAGTATTAATTATTAGAATTAATGTTGGTGTGACATGGATCCATTTTGTTTAGAGAAGGTAATTGACCCAATTCATCCTTTTCGTCATAATTTAAGGTGAAGAATCAAGTGATGGTTGAGAGAATTTCTTAATTTTGAGAAGCAGACATTATTAATTATCTCTTGGAGAAACAATGATATCGTGCAATTTTCTTGAAAATAAAATAAAATAAATGATGAATTACTAACCGGAAGAGGGAGACTTGAACGAGAGTGCTTGGCCACCACATGTGAGCAGGCTCCACCACGTACTTCCTCAGCAGCCCCGCCCATCCGTATCCCAGCACCTGCACCCCTCTTTTCCTCACATCATCAGTATTTTTCTTTGCCCAAAAAGGTGGGGGAAGAAACTCATTCCATGCACTTTCTATTCTCTAATTTGAAAATTCCCTATAGTTTGTAAGTGAGATTTATATCGGAGAAAACATACAATTTTTTGTTGGGTTCTCGCATTACATTAAGTTTCTTCAACTTCAAAGTGTCAAAATCTGACGTTTTTGCAATCTCGATATGAAATGAGTGGTAAATAGTACAAAGTAAAGATTAGAACATTACAAGTATCAAAATTTTTCTATTGTGCTCGCTTTGATGTCATATTTTTTTTATCAATCACTTGGGTACTGTAACTTTTAGAAAACATTCACTCAAGCAATGTCACCAATTTCCATCGTCCGGAAATCCAACATAGGCATTAGAATTCTTATCACTTGTCGACGAAACCTTTCAAAAGTTATGCTATTCGATTGATCTATTGAATAGTCACGGCACCCAAGTGATAGACCAAAACATTATGGCATCAAAATAAGTATCATGCGGAAAATACAACACTTGATACGGCTTTTTTTGGAGCAAGGCGCAAATGAGAATATTTTACGCTAATGAGAATTCATATGTTAGGACCATCTCTTGATATTTTTGGATTTTTATAGTGTAAGGTAAGTTTGGTTTTCTATATATTTTATGCCTTTATGAGGCTTAGAATATAGGCCTGTTTTGTCCCTAGTGTTCCGCACCAGCTGGCGATTAGAATGTGACCTGAATCTCGTCTCTTATCATCCATCCAAATATAAAATGAGACCCACTCATTCCTCATGCCCACCACTAGCAAATTTATCTCTTTTTACTCATGAAATATACTGAAGAAATGCGCAATATATAAATTAATTACATGTCAATGGCGTAATACATATTATAATATTCCTTTCGCTTGCTCCCTCTTTAAAGCTAACTGCATAAAATAATTATTGTTGAAATTTTTCCAATTATAGAGTCCCGGGGGCAACTTACTACAAGTCAATCAACTTGCTGGCAATTCTTAGAAAAAGGGTTACTTTGAAGAATCGAAAGTTAATAAAATAAAAACAAAGGACCTATTCATGCAAAAAAGCAAAAAAGAGACCCCCATTGGATAAATATTAAAAAAAGACAGAGAGACCTATCAAAACTCTTTATTAAAAAAGGCCAAGTCCTTCAACTATAGGGAAATTACCTGGGTAGTGATTATGAGAAGCCAGCCGGCGAAGAAGGAGATGCTCCGGACATAGAAGGCCTTGATTATGTTGACGATGCTCACCGCGTAGGCCGAGCCCGACCCGAACGCGCTTCCGGCATTGGCGAAGATGGAGATGAGTACATGCTCCTTCATGTTGAATGGCCCCGGGTTGAGCGAGAACGTCCTCGGGCCGAGCCCGGGGATCCGGAACTTGGCTGTGGGGAGCACTGCCGCCATGAACCGCCCGATGGGGAGGGTCGCCACTTGCACGGTGATCTGGGTTATGACGAGGGGCTCGGTCCGGTACGCGAAGAACTGGTTGAGGAAAGAGAGGAGGGCGCACGAGAGCACCCCAAGGAACCACATCCGGAAGGTCCACACGGGCAGGGTCGGGTCGTCGGTGTTGGTCACGGTGAGGCGGACTTCCTCGATGGGGGAGAGGTCATCCTCGGCGTCGTCCACATCGTTCGGGGCCGCCGGCTTTTTCGAGTTGGCAACGGTGGCGGTGGCGGAAGGCGGGGCTTCTGGTTCTAGACTGCCCATGGTGTCGGGTATGTGAGAGTATTGAGGGGGATTTGGTTATGTGTAAGCGTGTAAGGTCTGAAGTGATTTGAAATGCTGAAGTTTAGCCTTTTTAATATGAATTGGAGGGTTGACTGGTTGAGCATGCTTGAAAGCTTGGACTCAATTATTCTTTCAAAGTGGGCAAATGCAAAGAGAATAGGAGACTATCATTGCCAAGCAAGCATCCAAGGTCGCCAATTGCAATAGAAAAATAGAAAAAAGAAGGGAAAATTCCTCAACATGCGGATGCTCATTATTGTAGTGCGATTCATTTATGGCAACTATTAGCTTTTTTCTTTTTTTTTTTAGATAAAAATATCTACTCTTTTGAATATCATCATAAGATCTTCTAAGCCAACTATTCAATATTAAATTTGAGCCATCACTACTCAGCACACCCATATATATGTAGTGGCCTATCACCACGGTCCTACTGATACGCTAGAAATCAAAAAGTGTTTTTATACAACATGATAAATGTTGGAAACACAAATTGATTAGAGCTTCGTGGTATCTTGAAGTCATACGTGCGGCCTATCACCATAGTCCTGTCACCGCACTAGAAATCAAAAAATATTTTTACACAAGACGACAAATGCTCGAAACACAAGCCAATACCTGTATACGGGAGTAGCAACATCATGCAAAATAGTATGACTTTTTCCTTGCTCGGATTAGACTATTGATTCAGGAGGCGTTCAATGTTATTGTGGGTGTATTCTTCTACTTATCACATCGCTTCAATTCTACAAATATATCAACATCATGCTTACTTAAAAAAAAGGAAAAAAAGAAGAAGCTTTGTCAAACGATAGAGTTTAGGGCAAGAAGGAACATCAATGATTTCGTAAATAACAAGACTTTGAAAAATTGAAGATCTGCAAAAGTAGGAAAGCAAAAGGATGATGTGAATTGAAGTTGGGGGGGAGAGAGACTTTTTGGTTCGATTTGTGGAATGTCTTATGTAAGAAATGAAGATGTAGGTGAAGATGAATGAGGATGAACAGAATCTTTTTCTAGACTCCACCGGTGGTTTAATAGCGGAATATGCGGCGGCTTTGGGGTCAGCGCGGGTCTTGCCAGCGCATTTTGAATATATATATACATATATATGCATATATATATATATATATATATATATATATATATATATACCCCGCAAAGGATTTCAATCTCAATTTTATTTTTTCGAAAATTCCACCATGAAATGTCCATAGCTTTTCTGAGTGGATTACGACAGCGTTCCTAGAGAAATTATTGGGTACGTTTAATGCTTTAACGTGACAAATAAAAGACACCTCAATTGTCCAGCGTGAGTCCACATTGTCCGGGAAATTTCCACCAACTTTTCTCTCTCCTCTCTCCCCACTTTTCTCTCTCCTCTCTCTTCTCTCTCCCTCCTCTGCACGCTCTCTGGCCCGACTCTCCATCTCTGATTGCCCTTTCCTTTTTTTGGTGTGGATTTCTATGTGTTTCCAATCCGACCCATTTTAGGCCGCTTTTGTCTTCACCGGCGCTAGGAATCGGGCTGCCGTGGGTTCTCCACCTCGTCGTCCACGTTGCCGGAGGCTGCGAACCGGGGGGGGAGAACTCCGGGAGCGCCGGGGTGTTCAGATTGAACTCGCGGTGCCCCTGGCTCTGCGTGTAAGTTGACCCCACGCCCTCCGAGACGCTCACCCTGTTGGCAGTCGAGGCGGCGGCGGCGGCGGCGGCCGAGGAGGCAGGAGTGGGGGCCTCATAGGTTGGTACGTCTTGTGCCCACCGAGAGCTTGGTCGGTGGGGAAGTTCTTGTGGCAGATCGAGCACTCGTGCACCTTCCCGGACATACCGGAGGAGGTGGTCGTCGCGGAGGTCGAGGTGGCCGGCTGTTCGTATGCACCGGCGAAGAGAAAGTGTGTTGGGGGAGAGAAGAGAGGAGAGAGAAAAGTGAGAAGAGTCGGGCGAGAGAGCGTGCAGAGGAGAGAGGAGAGAGAAAGGTGGGGAGAAATTCGCTGAGAGAGCGTGCAAGGGGAAGGGGGAGAGGAGAGAGAAAAGTGAGGGGAAATTTTCCTGACAACCTCAACCAGCAATGTCAAAAATTGAACCGAAAATCAAATCGAATCAAATCTAATTGAAAAATCTAATTTTTCGGTTCGATTCTCATTAAAAATCAAAATTTTTGTTATCAATTTGGTTTTTATCAGTTAACCGAACCAAATCAACAAACTAATAAGAGATTATTTCTTGAAAATGAAAAATATATACAAAGAAAAAAATAAAAATAAATAAATAAAAAACCAATGCAAAAAGTTAAAAAACCGAAAAATCGAATCGAACCAAAATTTCGGTTCGGTTCGTATTCGGTTCATGTCTCATTCGGTTCGATTCAAAAATTTTTCCTAATGGTTTGGTTCGGTTCGCTCGATTCGGTTTTGAAAAAAAATCGAACCGAACCGAACCGTTAACACCCCTATGTAAGCCCACGCTAGACTTGTGGCGTAATTTGAGGTGCCTTTTTATTTGTCACGTTTGAACACTAAATGTACTCAATATTTTCTCGGGTTTCTAACAAAATTGAAAAACTTGTGATTTAAACTTTGTTCGTTTCACGAAAAATAATTTTGAAAAACGTTTTACGGATTTTTCGGCGTTCGTTTCACAAAAATGAATTCTTAGGAAAAATGTTTTCCATGAAAGGAAAAAATGTTTTTAAAGGAAAAATATTTTCCACTTTTGAAAAGTAGAAAACAATTTCCTCTCTTGATCTCTCTTATCTCACATATCTACAAATCCTCACTTCCTCCTCTCATTTCTTCTTCTTCTTTTCTTTTTTTTTTTATTCGAATTATTTTTTAATTTTCTTTTTTAATTCAAATTATTTTTAATTTCCTTTTTCTTTTCTATTTCTTTTTTTTTCCTTTTCTTTCTTTATTTCTCATCTTATTCTTTCTTGGTTAGTCGTCGGCCATTGCCAAGTGAACCTCGAGCCCGTCAATCTCAAGCTCACACTCTCCACTCTTACTTATCATTTTCTTTGTTTATCCTACCCTACAGTTGTACATTACTCAAGCAAATGGCTCTACATACTTTGCTTCTTTTTTTCTTTTGTTTATTGGAACATAAAAAAAGACGCATCAAAAAAAAAAAAAAAAAAAAAGGAGGAAAACATGCCACTCAACTAAAAGATTCTTATTAGGGGTGTACATGATTTACTTCTTTTCTCCTTTACTTCTTTTTAAAATCTATATGGACATTTTTTTAGAGTAGATAAGCGTTTTGTGACAATGAGGGAGCAAAGATATGGAGTAAGCTTGCCCAGATTTAAAGGCAAGTTCGTATTTGATGAATTTATAGGTCGGTAAATGATGCATTACTAAATGGTGAAGTCTTAGAAAATATTTTCCTTATCGAACACCATAAAATATTTTCCAAAACATTTTTAGATTTTAGCCAAATACCAGAAAATATTGTCATTTTTCTGGAAAATGACTTATGGGAAAATATTTTCCGGAAATTGTCCATTTTTCGCAAAATGAACGGACCCTTAAAATTGTCAAGATATTCATTAGCTTGTCCCGTTGACAACTTGATATCTTAATTTTTGAAAACGATTTTAAATCTCTCATATAGTCATTAATTTGCTTTCTAAACCAATTCCTCTACTTAAACATTCTTTTTAATGAGAACGTTTCTATAATTTTGTAAGTAGCATAATAATAATGAGATTTTTTTTTTTTTTTTTTTTTTTTTTTTTGATATCCAAGGATCCGCTTCATTACTCCGTAAGGCTTATGCCCGAGTATCACAACTATACCTCGAGGGAGACTAGTACATGGCCCCCACCATGGCTCCTCACTTAAGAGGTGATAGTAACACGAGAGTTCGAACTTACAACCTCTCGATGAGGAACCAAGCCACCCTACCAACGCAGTTGCCCACTGGTGGGTAATAATAATGAGATTTTTACATACAGTGTTTCAAACAAATGAAATTATGGTTGTGAAATTGATTATTAGCAATGATTGCTTGTGAAAAAGGGTGGGCAGTGAACTTTAAAAATTCATTTGAGTTAATTTTTTTATTCCTAATGAATAAAATTGGTACAGAGATTATTTCTATTTTTTTCATGAAACAAAAAAATAAAAATCCATTTGATATTTTCAGTTAATTTTTTTATTCTTGATAATAAATTTAGAATAAAATTAAAAAAAAATAAAATTACTTCTTTATTTTTGAAAACAACTCAAGAATCAAGCAATTTTTTTTTTTTCATGTTTTTTTTTTTTTTCTTTTTATTTTCTTCTTTCTTTTTCCTCTTGTCTAGAGCGGCTAGGTAGAGGAAGAACACGAAGAAGAAAAAAAAAAAAAATGTAATAACATTATTTAAAAATTAAGAGAAATTCTAAGTTATAAAAAAATTGAGGATCGTATCAAATGCATTTCTATTTTGGGAATATAAATTTTGTACAGTTACCAAATGCCTTCAAATACTCAAAAACTCATCTATAAAGTAGAATCAGAAAAAATTAATTATGAACAAAAATTATTCCTGAGAATATAATGGTTATCAAATAGGCCTTAATTCTAATTTGTCGTTATACCACAATGGCTTCTACCACAACCATTTTGGGTGCGCCAACTAATATTGCAAATTTGAAAAAAAAAAAAAAAAAAAAGGTCAATTTATTACCATCTCAACTTTTGCTGGGTCTACTGCAATTCCATCTCCCGACACCACGTGTCCCAAAAATATTATTTGGTCCAACCAAAATTCACACTTACTGAATTTGGTGTACAACTTATGGTCTCTAAGGATTTGCAATACTGTCTTCAGGTGTCTCTCATGCTCTTCAGGTCCTTTAGAATATATTAGGATATCATCAATGAAGACAATCACAAATTGATCCAAATAAAGCTTAAATATCATATTCATCAAATCCATGAAGGCAGCCGGAGCATTCGTTAGTCCAAATGGCATAACTAGGAACTCATAGTGTCCATAATGAGTCCTAAATGCAGTCTTAGGAATGTCTTCTTTCTTTATCCTTAACTGATGGTATCCTGACCTCAAGTCAATTTTAGAAAAGACTAAACTTCCTTGCAGTTGGTCAAATAAATCATCAATTCTAGGCAAGGGATACTTATTCTTTATGGTTACCTGATTCAGCTGTTTATAGTCAATACATAAACGTATTGACCCGTCCTCCTTTTTCACAAATAGGATCGATGCACCCCAAGGAGAAGCACTTGGCCTAATAAATCCTTTATCGAGCAACTCTTGTAGTAAGATGTCAAGAACAGCTCTGTGTTCCCGACAATGAAGAAGTAAAAAGGGAAAACCTTGTCAGAAGCACATAAGAGTAATTATAGTATTCATCCGGGTAGTACAAAGATGTACAAAAATTTACGCCAGTAGTATTGGTGGAATGGCATGAAAATGGATATAACCAAGCGCGTTTCCCAGTGCTTAACGTGTCAGCAAGTGAAAGCGGAACACCACAAACCCGCAGGACTATTGAGACCATTGGATATACAAGAATGGAAATGGGATTATGTGATGATGGATTTTGTGCAAGGATTACCAAGGACATCAAATGGTCACGACTCTATTTGGGTGATAGTAGATCGTTTGACTAAATCTGCTCATTTCCTAGTAGTCCGCATAGACTATTCGATGAATAAATATGCTGAGATATATGTAAGCCAGGTAGTACGCTTACATGGTATTCTTATAATGATCACATCTGATCGAGACCCAAGATTTACTTCAAATTTTTGGCAAAGTCTTCAAATCGCCTTAGGGACAAAGCTCCAATTTAGTACTGCTTTTCATCCACAGATGGATGGACAAATAGAAAGAGTGATCCAGACATTAGAGGACATGTTAAGAGCTTGCGTCATTGATTTTACAGGAAGTTGGGATAAAAGATTGCATTTGGTAGAATTCGCCTATAACAATAGTTTTCTAAAAAGTATAGGCGTGGCTCCATATGAAGCATTATATGGGAGAAAATGCAAGACCCCTGTTGGAATGAAGTAGGCGAAAGGATATTGATAGGACTTGAACTGGTACAAGTTACCACTGAGGCAGTTGAGATTATCAGGAAAAGACTTAAGACAGCCCAAAGTCAATAGAAAGACTACGCATATAAGTGTATAAGACCTTTAGTATTTAATGTGGGAGATCATGTATTCCTTAAAGTATCTCCGATGAAAGGAATAGCACGATTTGGAATGAAAGGGGAAGTTAAGTCCTAGATTTGTTGGATCCTTTGAGATACTAGAAATGACAGGGGATGTAGCCTATTGACTAGCATTACCTCCTAAGCTGGAAAACTTGCATGATGTGTTCCATGTGTCAATACTGAGGAAGTATCAACCCGATCCAGGACACATACTCGATCATGAAGTCATCAAAGTGGATGGGAAAGTAAGGTACATTGAAGAGCCTGTACAAGTACTGGATCGAAAGGAGCAAATTCTTAGAACCAAGAGAATTCCACTAGTTAAGATATTATGGCGACATCACGATGTGGAAGTGAGGAAGAGATGAGGGAGAAGTTTCCCCATTTGTTTGTGGAGACGTGAGTAATGCCTAATTTCGAGGACGAAATTCTCTAAGGAGGGGAGAATTGTGGCACCCAAGAATTTCGACAACCCGTGATTGTGCGACGGCAGTGACTGATCAATAAAAGTATCACCGGATGCTATCATTAGTATTTTGCACGGACATTGCTTCGATTCCATCGTCGGACTGATAGGTCGCATTTAGAAGTATTTCGATTGTCGCATAAGTCATAGTCCCATCCCTGCCCACTGTCTCTAATGAGGCCGAGAGTGTGCTATAAGATATGTCGACAATTATATTTTTCTATATTGATTTTGGTCATCCAATTGTGTACCCTACTAACCGAACCCCGGTACATTGTTGCGACCCCGTGTGGTTGAAAGTAATTATTTTTCAGCACTTGTATGTGCTGAAATTAAGAGTCGAATATTGGGGGAATTGAACTGTGAGCGAGGACCCAACACGGCCATACACGGCCAAGTGAGTAGATTACAATTAACCCATGCATGTGTGGAGACTAAGGCAAATGAATAGAGAGGATGTTGGGCTATATCATTAGGATAATGAGCCGCAACTCACCGGCCCAAAACCCCTCCACATTAACCTCTAATTGTCGACATAATTGGTCAACTAGCAAGAAGAAGTTTGACTGGGGCTTGGTTGGATGAAGCCACGTTGCTTCTCTATGGGCAGTCAACCAGATGGATGGAGAGGCCAGCTGAAGACATGTACCCCCCAGCTGTCTTTGGTCCTTGCTGCCACCATAGAAAGTGCATGCAAATTGCAAATTAATTGAGGACAAACAGGCGGATTGATCGAGAGAGAGTGTGGAGAGAGAGAGAGAACGAAACCAGTGAAAGTGAGAGAGTCTGTGAGAGAGCGACAAGCGAGTGTGAGGAGAAGGACCATCCTCTGTACGTGTGTGTTGCCGCTGTTGACGCCGTTCAAGCCCGCCGTCGTTGAGCCGCGCACTCCTCGCCGTCTCACCACACGCCGTTGAACCATAGGACATCAAGGCAAGTGGAAGTTTATTAAAACTATCTGATGCAATGCCATAAAAATTTGAAATAGTGAGATGGGTTTAGAAAATGTTTGAGTATGGATGGTGTGTGCTGGATTTCGATAGTGATGGGTTGAGAAATTGAAAAAATGTTTTGATTATCCATGTGTGCTTGAAATACTCATGAACTACATTGTGAGATATAATTTTAGATGAGCCTTTGAAAGTAAGTAGACCAAGGTGTAGGTATCGGATTCCATTGAATCTGTGTGGTCCGACATTTTATCTTGAGAAACCTAGTAGTTTTGCCGATTTTTCTATAAAAATTTCTAATAGGATTTTGGTTTTGGTTTCTTCATGAAAGCTGTAAAGAATTGCCTAAACTATAACATAGATTATTGTTAGATTTTTTGGAACTCAGATGGTGGCAGAAAATTATTCTAACATGCGGTATCTTCCTGATTGAAAAGCGAACTCTGATTTGAGCTTGTAGCTGTGATATACGGTCTGTTGCGACTTGTACATAATTATTTTGGCTTAGTGTTCTTCATGAATTTTTTTTCCTCTAGATCTCGATTATAACGTGTTAAAATTTTAGAATTTTTCAAGGTCATTTGATGATTATTTCGAAATTTCTACTAAAAGCGCGCATTCTGGCCTTTAAACTGTTTTACTACGAAATTGTTCAATTTGTCCTAAAAGTCATTGTATCTTGAGTTGTTATTCACTTGATGGATGCGGTGACATTCAGCATATCATATGACATCGAAATCTTTGATAAAGATTTATAGATTTATGAGACTCTCGGTATCATTGCATCGAAATATCTTGATATATATCATTACTAAAATATATTTCAATGAAATGATACCGAGAGTCTCATAAGTCTATAAATCTTTATCAAAGATTTCGATGTCATATGATATGCTGAATGTCACCGCATTAATCAAGTGAATAAATCAAGATACAATGACTTTTAGGACAAATTGAACAATTTCGCAGTAAAACAGTTTAAAGGCTATATTATGCAACAAAGTCTCATAAATATCTATAAATCTTTATCTAAAAGAATGCGCGCTCATATTATATGTCAGAAATAACAACTCTAAAGATCAAATAATCATCAAATGATGCAATGCGAGAGTCTCATAAATCTATAAATCTTTTAGTAGAAATTTCTTGAAATAATCATTCAAAACCTTGAAATTTCGAAATAATCATCAAATGACCTTGAAAATTTATAAAATTTTAACACGTTATAATTGAGATCTAGAGAAAAAAGTTTCATGAAGAACACTAAGCCAAAATAATTATGTACAAGTCACAACAGACCGTATATCACAGCTACAAGCTCAAATCAGAGTTCGCTTTTTCAATCAGGAAGATACCGCATGTTAGAATAATTTTCTGCCACCATCTGAGTTCTGAAAAATCTAACAATAATCTATGTTATAGTTTAGGCAATTCTTTAGAGCTTTCATGAAGAAATCAAAACCAAAATCCTATTAGAATTTTTTATAGAAAAATCGGCAAAACTACTAGGTTTCTCAAGATAAAATGTCGGACCACACAGATTCAATGGAATCCGATACCTACACCTTGGTCTACTTACTTTCAAAGGCTCATCTAAACTTATATCTCACAATGTAGCTCATGAGGATTACAAGCACACATGAATAATCAAAGCATTTTCTCAATTTCTCAACCCATCACTACCAAAATCCAGCACACACCATCCATACTCAAACATTTTCTAAACCCATCTCACTATTTCAAATTTCTATGGCATTGCATCACATAGTTTTAATGAACTTCCACTTGCCTTGATGTCCTACGGTTCAACGGTGTGTGGTGAAACGGCGAGGAGTGCGCGGCTCAACGACGGCGGACTTGAGCGGTGTCGACGGCGGCAACACACACGTACAGAGGATGGTCCTTCTCCTCACACTCGCTCGTCGCTCTCTCACGAACTCTCTCTCACTTTCACTGGTTTCGTTCTCTCTCTCTCTCCTTCACACCCTCTCTCAATCAATCCGCCTGATTCTCCTCAATTAATTTGCAATTTGCATGCAAATTCTATGGTGGCAGCAAGGACCGAAGACAGCTGGGGGGTACGTGTCTTCAGCTGGCCTCTCCATCCATCTTGTTGTCCGCCCATAGAGAAGCAACGTGGCTTCATCCAGCCAAGCCCCAGTCAAACTTCTTCTTGCTAGTTGACCAATTATGTCGACAATTAGAGGTTAATGTGGAGGGCTTTTAAGCCGGTGAGTTGCGGCTCATTATCCTAATGATACAGCCCAAAATCCTCTCTATTAATTTGCTTTAGTCTCCACACATGCATGGGTTAATTGTAATCTACTCACATGGCTGTGCATGGCCGTGTTAAGGTGAAAATAAAATATAAAGTCACTCTGAAAAGTTATTTTTTTTTTTTTTAAGATTTATAAAACGGACAAACATTACTTCTAAACCATGACCATCGGTATCCTGTCTTTATTCGTAATATATAAAACATACTTTTGTTTTCGCTCGTTACCACTTTCATAATTCTATTCTTTTAAGTCACAAGTTAAATACCCGAATTTCCAACTTCAATCATTACTCTGCACCCCCACATCAGATATTGTCGTGGAATTATTTACGAGTAAGGCATAATAAAAAAATCTCAAATGTAGACACCATTAACAAATTTCACAAAACACTCCAAACTGAGATATTTATGATAAATTTATCATCTATTAATTTTTATTAAATTTAATTAATACCATAAAAAATCACAAATTGGTAAATTTGTGACACATAAAAGATAAAATACAAAACTGCTACACATGTCAATTGCCACATATCATTCAATTCAATAATTTGATAGTAAACTTTTAAAAAGTTAACAAAAGTTAAATTTGTTATAGTTGTACCAATTTGATGTATTTGATAATTAAAAAATTAATTTGAAAAAAAATTGTCAAGGGTATACTATTTGAGGTCTTTTGTGGTATTAACTTTTACAAAGATGCCATTTCTTTTTCCGAATACCCCTGCCCAATTTTCCCACACTAATCCAAACTCCTAAAACATCTTAAACCCTAACCACCAAACCTAGAGCACGACCATTGCCGGCCACTGCTGCCGGCCCCTCCTAGCTTGCTGTCGTCCCACAGCAAGCCTCGGAGCCATTGCCGGGCGCCACCAGCTCGTTGATAGGCCTGTCTCAGCCGTGCACGGTCGAGGCCCTGTAATTCTTCACTTTGCTGCCAGCGGGCACGTCCTCGCACGTTAAAAATCGCTCGCTCCTCTCACACTGTCACCGTAAAATATACAGCCTGTTTTTAAGGTACAAATAGGCATACCATGAAATAACGGAAAGCAAGGAAGGAAAAGATTTTCCTTTAAATGTAGCACCAGCCCAATAACCTCAATATGCCAATCCGCAGGCCTCTTTTAAACGTAATGCACATGTGGCAAAGTACACCTTTCCGGAGGAGTCTTCTTGTGTACTTGAAATTACATGAAAATCAAGCTATTAGAATACATCTCTCGTTACTTTCCGTGTTGCTAGAAGTTTTAAAGGGCAAACATCGCAAGAGACTCTTCCATCGCAGAAAGAGTTTTTTTAAAGCAATTTTTATATTTTTGAATTCGTATAATAGGTGTCTTATCGCTCCGATAACTTTTTTTGGGTGGAAGAGAACTGGACTAATTGCCCTCTTCCCATCCATTGAGATAAATCTTACCTTTATCCATAAGAGCAACGAAAGACGCCCTCTCTTCTGAAGCGGATTCAACACTCACACCTTCTGACCTTCTCGCTTTGGCTAACTTCCTATCCATAAGAATCTTGTAGTGGACGTACAATCGAATCTAAATACTCCAACAATTGGCCAATGCCAATGGCGCCACTGGATCACCTCACCTACTTTCGAATGAAATTTGCCGGCCAGGATCATGAACTAATCTACCAGAAAACCATTGAAGCAGAGGACCCACTGAAATTGCCAATTATCATGCCAGAGAAAAAGTGTATTTCCCATTCCCAACAACATGCTTAGTGAAAGATCTAACGGCATGCCGAAGCCTCAAGATTTTCCTCCATGTTTTACAAGCTTTAAGGACTTATCCTTTGGCTTGTAAAACTCGAGCAGAAGATCACCCAGATAGAAAGTATCTCTAAACTCACCTTAGAACTAATACTAAATGCATTAGAAGAATTATGTAATCACAAAATTAGCTTGATCTTCCCCTTCGACATGGGTGTCCAGCCGTCTCCGGAATTTCCATCTACTGTAGGCTAATTTGGGTCTATCTATACGGAAAACCTTGAAAGTACCCGAATAAGAAAAATCTCACAATACTTTCAAATATGCATGGTTATAAACCAAGTCTAAAGAATCCGCGGGACAAAATTTACAGCAATCGGCTATGAAAAACAGTGAACTTGGGCATAAACTCTTTATCTAAATCTAAAACATTAAAGTTTCTGAAGAGAAACAAAAGAGGCAAAAAAAAAAACTAGAAGCAATGGTGGCCATGAAACCTAGGTGCACTTGTGTGTCGAGCCACTCAAGAGCGAACCCACTTGGCTATGATTTTGGCTCGAAAACCCCACCTTCAAACGATGGCAGACGAAACTATACCAGTCCGACCAGCCACGCGAGTCTCCATCACTATTAACCAGCCTCAGTTCCAACTCCATCACGCCGCCATCTTCGCTGTCCTTCGCTATGGCCTGAGCTACACGGTCCTCGACCTCACGGGAGAACGCGACCGCACCCGTCTCCACGGTCGTCTTCCCTCTCGGAGGGAGGCAAAATCCCTGGAGAAACGTCCCCGCCACGAACTCACCGCGGTAGAAAAGCATGACCTGGGCGTGGTCCCAGCTGAGCCGGGGCTGCAACGGCATATGGTTTTTCACCGAGAGGCCGACGCTCCAGTTCCCGCTGATCATGGATGATGGCGGCGGCGATGGCGTGGAGGAAAGAGAGAGAGAAAGAGAGGCCACGCGTACCTTCGCCGGCGTATTACTGAAGGCCCCAATAAGCAAAACCAAAAACACGAGCGCCATAGCCACGCTGATCAGCACTAAACTTACGCAAGCCATAACGCGATCTACTTTTCTTCCTGCTCCTCGGTTGGATTCGGGATCGTAGCGTTGCTGTCGCTGAACTTCCATAGTCATCGCTTCTCGGTTTCTTCGGTGAAATCTAAGTTACCTCCTCAAGTTTGAAGTGAACATGCATATATATATATAGAGAGAGAGAGAGAGAGAGAGAGAGAGAGAGAGAGAGAGAGAGACAGAGAGAGGAGATCACGTTGATGAACTCCAACTCGGATTAGAAAACATTAGCTAATCTAATTCGGATTCGAAAGACTTGCTCTACGTTATCTTTCCTGTCATCGAGTCGGTTCATGGGATTTCATGGGACAGTTATCTCGGGATGGTTTTAAAACTTATCGTAATAGCTTACTCGAATCCTTAAACTATAAATAAAAAATTGCATTTAAATTGTCAAATTTGTCACGATTCTCCACTTTAGTCCTCGCTCCGTCCATGTAACATTGATTCTTGTTCACTTTAAATTGATGCAGTAAATGGAAGGATTCAGAAAAATTACAAAAAAGAAAAAAGTCATAAACTTGTTGCATGGATATCAATTCAATCCTAAACATTTTAATGTAGTCAATTTAGTCATAAATCCTTTAATGATTTATAAGTATAGTTCTTCTGGCCAATTTTGATTAAAACAAAAATGAATAATGTGGACACCAAGCTATACTATGTAAGACAATTGATGTTGATGTGGAAAATTATTATAATTTTTAAATAATTTTTCTGATTATTTTTCTATTTTTCTATTTTTCTTTGCTTTTTTTTTTTACTATGGGTCCCTCACCAGCATTAGGTGATGGCATAATAGCCCCCACTAGATCTGGAGGCGAGGTGTCCCAGCCCTCGCCAATAACTGGCAAATGTTGAGGTTGTGGACCGACGAAGGGTAAGAAAAAAAAATAAAAGAAAAGAACAGAAAAAGGGAAATTATATAAAAAAAATGCATAAATTGTCCACATAAGCATTGGGTGTGCGGTGTAAGATGACTAATATCCACATTAGTAATTTTCGGTTAAAAGCCGAAATGACTATAGTGTCAAATTGTCAAAACGTCAGTATTCAATTGGCCAAATTAAAAAGTTCATGACTAAATTAACATCCGTATAATAACTTTAAGATTTTTTTTTTTGTAATTATCCTGAATGATTTTTTTTTCTGAAATTATCTCAAAGGATTCAAATGCAGCACAATTTTCAGATTGAAAAGCCACAAATAAAAATTTTAGGACTTAAATATATTACCTACATAAGTTTTAAAAGTTGTCCTGTTTGTCCCGAAATTCATAAAAGTGAAACGTTCACAATTATCTTCTTTGTTGTATCCATTTCGTAGATGTCGAATGGGTAGATAAATTCTGTTTTTAAAATTTCAAAATTTCCAATGAGAATAATTAATAATAACGTTTAGATAACAATCTACATAAGTAATTATATCCTCTACATCTCCCCTATTCTTTTGTTTTGTTTCTACATAAAACGTAGTTCTCTAGTAGTTAAAATAAAATTATATGGCATATTTTCTAATTTTACGTGATAATATATATAATTAATCATGTAGTGTGTGGTTTACTCGTGCCCAAAATTTAGATCTTGCCTCCTGACCTCTATCTCTCCGTCATCTTTATTATTTCATAAATCGTATAAGGATCTTTTTGGGGATTCCTTAAATTAACTAAAACTAAAAATAACAATCTTTAAGACACTTTTAAAATGAAAAAAAAAAAAAAACGCGCTTTAAGAAAGTTACATACTACCAATGGGATTTTTGTTATTATTATCAAGATATATTTACGGCCGTTAGAAAGTGCCCTAAGAACTTTCGTTAACATTTTCCATCTAATAATAATATATATTTTTTTACAAAATAATTCATTCACGCATATAATTGCGTGGTTTTAAAAGTTCTAATTTTAATTAATTAAAATAGTTTGAAAATCTCTTAAACTACAGGAGTATTATCATCGCCCTATGGTGCGTTCGGAGATAGGTCCGGATACTAGATAGGCCATCTTATTGCCCTATGGTGCGTCCGAAGAAATGTTCGGGTAGTACACAGGCATTCATTATTGACTGAGTCAATTTATAAAATTCAGGACAAACAGGACAACTTTCAAAACTTATGTGATAATATATTTTTAAGTCTTGAAATTTTTATTTTGTGCTTTTCAATTTTGAAATCTGTGGCTTTTGATGCTTTTGAATCCTTCTGGATAATTCCCAAATAAATCATAAACTAATAATACAAATGTTGATTTAATTATAAATTTTTAATTTGGCCAGTTGATTCCTAAATATTTTGACAATTTGATGCTATAGTCATTTCGACGAATTTTTGCAAAAAATTGCTGACGTTGACAATTTATACAATATTAAAAAAAAGGTTCCTTTTTTCTTTTCTTTTATTTACTACCCTCCAGAGGTTTGCTGCCTCAACATTCGCCAACCATTGGCAAGGACCAAGACACCCTCATCTTGCCTAGATCTAGTGCGGGCCGCCATGGCCTTGCCCAATACTAGTTAGGGTGGATGATCCCTAGTAAAAAACAAAAGAATAAAAAAAGGAAAAAACTTTAGAAAAATTATTTATATATTATAATGATTGTCCATGTCAAGGCCGACTATCTTACATGATACAGTCGGTGTTCACATTAGCAATTTCCGATCAAAATTGGTCAGAAGAAATATACTAGCAAATCGTCAAAAAATTTATGACTAAATTGAAAAGATAAAAATTCTCAAGATTGAATTGACATTCTACAATAAATTTATGACTTTTTTTTTTTTTGTAATTTTTCTGAATCCTTCCATTTACTCTAGTTTTAAGAGAACAAAAACCAATATTACTTCAGAGCAAGGACTAAAGTAGATAATCGTGACAAATTTTTGACTTAAATGCAATTTTTTTTTTTTTTTTTTAGTTTAAGGATTCGAGTAAGCTATTACGATAAGTTTCAACTACCCCACGATAATTGTCCCATGAAATCCCATAGACCGACTCGATGAAAGAAAAGATAACGCATAGGAAGTCTTTCGAATCAGAATCAGATTAGATAATGTTTTCTAATCTGGGTTGGAGTTCATCAACGTGATCTTCTCTCTCACCTTTTCTATATATGCATGTTTACTTCAAACTTGAGGAAGTAACTTTGGTATCACCGAAGGAACTGAGAAGCGAAGACCATGGAAGTTCAGCGACAGCAACCCTACGATCCCGAATCCAACCGAGTAGCAGCAAGAAGAGCAGCAGATCGTCTTACTGCTGAACAAATCCTCTTTATGATCGTCCTAATACTCATGCTACTCATGATGGCCACCGGCTTGGTTTTCGTGCTAAGGCTTTTCTTTGTCAACCCCGGGCCCTCGAGAGATCCGTCGCCGACAGTACGCGTGGCCTCTCTTTCTCTCTCTCTTCCCTCCACGCCGTCGTCCATCATTAGCGGGAATTGGAGCGTCGCCCTCTCGGTGGAAAACCACCTGTGGCGGCACCAGTTTGGCTGGGACCATGCCCAGCTCGTGCTTTTCTACCGCGGCGAGTTCGTGGCGGGGATGTTTCTCCAGAGATTCGGGGTGGCTCCGAGAGGCAATGCGACTCTGGAGACGGGCACGGCCGCATTCTCCCGCGATGTCAGGGAATGGGCGGCGCGGGCCATGGCAGTGGACAGCGAAGATGGTGGAGTGATGGAGTTGGAACTGAGGCTGCTTAATCAGGACGGCGACAGATCGCAAAACCGGTCGGGATGGGATAGTTTTGACTGCCATGGCTTGAAGGTGGGGTTTTCGAGCCAAAACCAGAGCCAAGTGGGCTCTCTCTTGAGTGGCTCGACACACAAGTGCACCTAGGTTCATGGCCACTTTTGCTTCTTTATTTTCTTTCCTTTTGCTTCTTTAAATTTAGATTCGAATGCTTGTAACATATACAGCCGGTATAAGAAAGAGTTTATGCCCAAGTTTGCAGTTTTTCACAGCCAATAGTTGTAAGTTTTGTCTCGCCGATTCTTTAGACTTGGTTTGTAACCATCCATATTTGAAAGCATTGTGAGATTTTTCTTATTAGGGTAATTTGAAGTTTTCAGTATATGGCTAGACACCTGTGATGAAGCGGAAGATCAAGCCAATTTTGTGATTACATAGTTTTTCTTATGCATTTAGTACTAGGGCTAAGGTGAGTTTAGAGATACTTTCTATCTGGATGATCTTCTGCACAGCCTGGTTCTCTTTGTGTTGTCTGGCTCGAGTTTTACAAGCCAAAGGATAAGTCCTCTAGCTTGTAGAACTTGGAGGAAAATCTTGAGGCTTCGGCATGCCGTTAAATCTTTCGTTAAGCATGTTGTTGGGGATGGGAAATACACTTTTTCCCTGGCTTGATAATTGGCATCCCAGTGGCCCTCTGCTTCAGAGGTTTAATAATGCATTAGTTCAGGATCTTGGCCTGCAAATTTCATTCGAAAGTACGTGAGGTGATCTAGTGGTGTCATTGGCAATGGCCCCTTGTTAGAGTATTTAGATTCGATTATAGGTCGACTATGAGATTCTAAAGGCCAGATGTTGCGAATGTGAGAGATAGGAAATTAGACAAAGAGAGAAGGTCGGAAGGTATAAGTGCTGAGTCCGTTTCGGAAGAGAGTGCATCTTTCTTTTGCTCTTATGGAGAAAGGTAGACTATATCTCAGTGAATGGGAAGAGAAGGCAGAAAGGGTTCGTGCTGTGATTCAGTTGACCAAATGAGAGATTCAGGGGGATGCAAAAATAGATTCAAGCTAAGATTCTACTAGTGAAAGTAAGATTCTACTAGTGAAAGTAATGGTATAAGCTTGCCTGACCGTGAGACCGACCAATCAAATAGAGACTAAAGTCGGCCATAGTGATCCGAGAGTCCCATGTGGAAAGGCTCTCGCTTAATGGATCAAAAGTATGCTGGGGATAATAGGTTGATGACCCTCTAGAGGTTTTATCGATAGTCATTTCGCCACATCAATGTTGGTTTGTCACATCCTGGATGAAAATTTTCAATATCATTACAATAGGGCAAATAATAGGAGATACGCTATAATAGCTTGATTTCTCCTTTTTATGTTTTTATCGTATTCCTCTCGAAAAATTATGCAGAATTAACTTAAATATCATCCAAAAAAAGTTATTAGATCGATGAGATACCCATTATATGAAATCCAAAAATATTAAATTGCTCGAAAAGATTCTTTTTTGGATGGAAGAGTTTCTTTCAATGATTGCCCTTTAAAACTTCTAGCAGCATGACAAGAAGTCGGAGATGTGTTCTAGTAGCTTGATTCGTGTCCACGAGAAAGACTCCTCTAGAAAGGTTTACTTTGCTGCCTCTGCATATTGAGGTTATTGGGCTGCTACTATAGTTGAATTTAATCTGGTATTTCTTTTTGAAAACTTTGGTTTAAATATTATTATTCTTTTGAGTGAATGGTCAACGATTTTTATCAAAGCCTTTCATTAACACGCCTCCTTAATGACGAAGGACGTGGCTTTCCACATCGGACGACCGAACGCGGCCCGACAGCATCGTCCCGAACAAAATCCATTATTTCCAAAACTGAAAGATTTCATACCAAAATTGTTCCTTTCTACAGGCATGATCTCCTCAAGAAATGATTGCTCATTGCATGCTTGTTTCATGGGGGCAAGTTAAAACGCGGTAAGAGATAAAGCACTTGCCCCAGATTCGACCAAGTCTAAGGATTTGGGTTTTGTCTGTCTTTGGTAAGTCTCTTTACTACTTTCCTTCTTTGTTCCTCTCAAGGGTATATAGAGAGGACCTCCCCACCCCACATCAAGATCCACCATTGATATATCAGCCGCTCTGTTCTAGTTTGATTTTCAGAGGTTTTTGATTGATCTCTGCAGTTTGTCAGCCAATCATCAGCAGCATGAGCGATCCCAAGTATCCATATCCATACCCTCCTCCTGGCCAAGGTAATGTTCTCCTTTGTCCCTGGGAACAATTTCTACTCAGAAATAATCATATTTTCCATTGCTTCTTCCGGCTAAATCATCGTTTGACTGGAAATGGGTTTCGACGATGTTGGCCAATCGAATGCCAGTCCGGAATGCGTTTTTCCGACATTGCTTGTGTTTTGTAAGCTGTTTATAAGAACCCCGATTTACTAACCTCCGTCCTGCCTGTGACTGCAGCCCCTTATCAAGGGCCGCCGGTGATGGCGCCTCCTCAGTATGCGCCTCCACCTCCACCTCCTCCTCCTCCTCAGTATGCGCCTCTGCCTCCACCTCCTCCTCCTCCTCCGCAGGGAGGAGCCAGCGGCTGTCTTGGTGGATGGTACGTTCCCGAGCATTCCAATTTTACTTTTGTCCGATCTCTCTTTCTAGTCCAAATGGTGCAGATTAGAGGAACTAAAAGCATTGAAATTCTATCCTAATTCGAAATTTGACACTATTCCTTTTCTTTGTTTTCCATCATCGGGCAGCCTTGCGGGTCTGTGTTGTTGCTGGCTCTGGCAAATGTGCTGTGATTGACCCGTCTATCGTATGCGTGTGCCGGCATTGCGGCCGGCAGCCGATTGGAGAGCATAAGAGCAGCAGCATCATTTCATACATTTATTTCATCTGCTATTGTCCTATATACTATGCTTAAATATGTTGTCTAGCCCCTGTAACTAAGCCTTGTTGCTCGTCTTCTCATGTACCCTACCGGACGCGGAATTTAGGCCCGCGATCATCATGTTATAGAGCCAACAGAGTTTTTCGATACCAATTGATACTGATTGATGGAGATTGAAATCGTACCTCACCATACAATAGTTTAGGAACCATATAGCACACTCGATGCCATTCCGCAATGAAGAAACTACTTTGGCGTGCTACGCATCGGAAAGCTCTCTATCCACTCGAATCAATTCTCAACCTGCATTTTCTAATCTCTATTGAACTCTTGGAATTTACAGCAACTAATTATCATACTCATCTGTCATGGCCTAAAGTAATCCGTTGATATTCAAGATGGGAAGCGATTACTTTCTGCTGTCGACGAACAAGATCAACTCCCTAAGTCCTTTGATGAGTACGAGAAATGTGGGGTTATTACTAAGGGTGAGCATCGGTCCAAGGTCAACTTTAGACCGGCCAGTCCTAACTTTGCAAGTTGGTCCAAGGATTAGGACTGGACCGATTCAACCTGAATTGTGCTCACCCCAAATTTTCATCCATCTCTATAGCAAAACTCTATAACCAAATCTGAACAGGGAAAGAGGTAATTGCGCAAAGATTTCGCATTCTAGCTGCCAATAAGGGCAAGGGTGGAGGCGGAGGTAGAAGAGAGAACTTTCGAGACTCAACGTGTAACAAATTATGTGAACACAAAATCAGCATAAATGCTTTCTTACATCAAAGAATTATGTATGGACGATATGTGCTATAATTACTCTGTATTCAAATTCAAAACATTAAATTTCCCGAAAAAAGTAAAAAGAAATAAAAATCTGGCCAAAAGCCATGAAACCTAGGTGCACTTGTGTGGCGAGCCACTCAAGAGCAAACCCACTTGGCTTTGGTTTTGGCTCGAAAACCCTACCTTCAAGCCATGGCAGTCGAACCTATCCCATCCCGGTCTGTCGTCGTGGCAAAGCGGCATCGCCGCCAACTCCATAACTCCGCCGTCTTCCCAGTCCTTCACCATGGCCTGCGCCACCCACTCCCCGACGTTGCGGGAGAACGCGGCCACGCTCGTCTCCAGGGTCCCCTCCCCTCTCGGAGCTACGCTGAATCTCGGGAGAAACGTCCCCGCCACGAACTCCTCGCCGTAGAAAAGCATGATCTGGGCGTGGTCCCAGCCCAAGTGATGCCGCTTACGGTTCTTCACCGAGAGGGCGATGCTCCAGTTCCCGCTAACCACCGGTGGCGCCGCCGGCGTGGCGGAAAGAGAGAGAGAGAATGAGAGGCCACGTGTACCGTCAGTGAAGAAGCTTCCGGGGACTGGCAGACGAAAACAAGAATGCCGAAAACGAGAGAGACCACGCCGGCCAAAATGAGGACTATTGAGCAACTACATATTGCTTTGAACGCTCCTTCTGCGTCTGGATCGGATTGGAGACTGCGACGTTGCTGTTGACGTCGCAAAGGTTTCATGGTATTAGCTTCTCAATTTCTTCAGCCGTATATAGTTAGGGGAGCCAGGTCAACATGTGGTTGAGGATGGACTTTCAACCCACTCTTACTCATTCCAGGCGCGGGAGGCTATTATACCTGCTTACCCGTAGTTCGAACTGAAGTCCTGACGTGATGTCTACCACCATGAGGCTTAAGACAAAGAGGGAATAAGAGGACAGCGCAAGATCTCTCACCTGTTTCCTCTGTGAGCCTTTTAAAGACCTGCTCAGGTTCATATAAGGGAAACTATACTTTGTGGGATTTCCTCATAAATATCCATAAAATCTTTATACAAAAAGCCGTGGCATGAGAGATCTAGTTTCCCATTTTATTTAAAGAAGTAAATCTAAGTGATAATATATATAAACCAATCAGTAACTTTTTAGTAGCTATTGCTCCTTAAACAATAAGAGAACATTTAGTTCCGATTGTTTTAGGATTTCGTAGTCGATTAACACATGCTTGGAGAAGAGACAATTTACATAGTTTTTTTTTTTTTTTTTAAATTTCCCTTTTTCTTTTTTTTTTTTTTTTTTTCTTTCCTACCCCTGTCAGTCCACGGCCTCAACATTCGCAGACCATTGGCATGGGCCAAGATACCTTCACCTTGCCTAGATCTAGTGAAGGCCACCACACCCTCATCCAATGCTAGTGAGGGTCACTGATCCTTAGTAAAAAACAAAAGAAGAAAATAATAAAACATTATAATAATTGCTGATGTCCACATTAACGATTTCCAATCAAAATACGGCAAATTTTAAAAAGAATTTATGACTAAATTGACCAAATTAAAATGCTCATGATTGAATTGATATGCATATAATAGATCTATGATTTTTTTTTCTTTGTAATTTTTTTGAATCCTTCCATTTACTCCATCAGTTTTAGGTGAACAAAATCCAAAATTAAGTGGACGGAGCGAGGACTGAAGTGGACAATCTTGAGAATTTTTATGATTTAAATGTAATTTTTTCTTTATAGTTTAAGTATTCAAGTAAGATATTACGATGAGTTTCGGAATTAGATTAGCTAATTGTCCCATGAAATCCCCTAGACCGACTCGATGAAAGGGAAAATAACGTAGAGGAAGTTTTTAGAATCAGAATTAGATAAGATAATGTTTTCTAATCCGAGTTGGAGTTCATCAACGTGATCTCTCTCTCTATATATATCTATGTATATGCATGCTCACTTCAAACTAGAGGAAGTAACTTAGATATCACCGAAGGAACTGAGAAGCGAAGACCATGGAAGTTCAGCGACAACAACGCTACGATCCCGAATCTAACCGAGAAGCAGGAACAAGAACAGCAGTTCGTGTTACTGGTTGCGTAATTTTTGTGCCGACCGGCGTAGTTATAGTGCTCGTGATTTGGCGGGGCCTTGAGTAATCCGTTGCAGACGGTATGCGTGGCCTCTCTTTCTCTCTCTCTCTTTCCTCCATGCCGTCCCCGCCACCGTCATCCGTCATCAGCGGGAATTGGAACGTTACCCTCTCGGTGAAAAACCTCATGTGGTGGCCGCACCGGCTCAGCTGGGGCCACGCCCAGGTCATGCCTTTCTACCACGGTGAGTTCATGGCGGGGACGTTTCTCCAGGGATTCAGCCTCCCTCCGAGAGGGAAGGCAACTGTGGAAACGGGCGTGGTCGCCTTCTCACGGACGTCAGGGGCCAGGTGGCTCGGGCCATAGCGAAGGACAGTGAAGACGGCGGAGTGACGGAGTTGGAACTGAGGCTGCTTAATAATGATGAAGACTGGCGTGAATGGCGGGCATGGGATAGTTTCGACTGCCATGGTTTGAAGGCAGGGTTTCGAGCCAAAACCAAAGCCAAGTGGGTTCGCTCTTGAATGGCTCGACACACAAGTGCAACTAGGTTTCCTGGCAACTTTTGCTTCTTTTTTCCTCTTTTGTTCCTGTTCGGAAACTTTAATGTTTTAGATTTAGATACGAATAATTGTAACATATACCGCCACTATAAGAAAGAGTTTATGCCCAAGTTCGCTGTTTTTCGCAGCTGATAGCTGTAAGTTTTGTCTTGTCGATTCTTTAGACTTGGTTTGTAACCATGCATATTTGAAAGTATTGTGAGAATTTTCTTATTCGGGTACTTGAAGGTTTTCCTTATAGATAGACCCAAATTAAGCTACAATAGGTGGAAATTCCGGAGATGGCTAGATAGCTGTGGTGAAGCGGAAGATCAAGCTAATTTTGTGATCACATAATTCTTCTTATGCATTTAGTATTAGGGCTAAGGTGAGTTTAGAGATACTTTCTATCTGGATGATCTTCTGCACGAGCTGGTTCTCTTTGTGTCGTCTGGCTCGAGTTTTACGAGCCAAAGGATAAGTCCTTCAGCTTGTAAAACTTGGAGGAAAATCTTGAGGCTTCGGCATGCCGGTAGGCCTTTCGCTAAGCATGTTGCTGGGGATGGGAAACACACTTTTCCTCTGGCATCATAATTGGCAAATTTAGTGGGTCCTCTGCTTCAATGGTTTTCTGGTAGATTAGTTCAGGATCCCGGCCTGAAAATTTCATTCGAAAGTAGGTGGGGGTGATCCAGTGGTGTCGTTGGCATTGGCCCCTTGTTAGAGTATTTAGATTCGATTATAGGTCGATTGCGAGATTATAAAGGCTGGATGTCACGAATGTGAGAGGATAGCCAAAGAGAGAAGGTCGGAAGGTATAGGGAATCGAACGAGCTAGAAGAGAAGGCAGAAAAGGTTCATGCCTTGATTAAGTGTTTTTTGACCGAAGGAAAGATTCAAGTGAAATCAAGCTAAGATTCTGCAAAAGTAATAAGGGTGTGCGAAAGTATTTTTTTTTTTTTTTTTTTTTTGGTCAGAAAAGATAGTGACTTTCATTCATGAAATACGAGACTTACACTGAGATAGTGGGTGAGAATCCGAACACAAAATTTCTGATAGAGCTGGAGGGGGGAAGGACCTCCAATTTTGAGTCAGTAAGTTGTTTCGGTGCAGTTTCGCTAGCAGATCAGCTGCTTTGTTGGCATTCCGTGAACAATTGCTCAGCTTCGTTGTTGGGGAACGGGAGAGCAGGCTTTTACATTGCTCTATTATGGGCTTCACCTGCCATGGAGTCTCGGCCTAGCCCAGGATGCTCTGGTGTGCGGTAAGGCAGTCAGTTTCGCATTCAACTTCAGTCATATGTACTTTGCCAAGTTCTGTTTCTCCCTCGTGCAGATTTGCTCTGAACTGCAGAAGTTTCAGCCCGTGCGAAATCGCTAGGGTTTCTACTTGAAGCGGAGAGGAGGCTCGAACTTGCTGCATGAAGCCGTCAATCACTTGTCCAGTGTGATCCCGCAATATTCCAGCAATTGATCCGGTTTGTTCACCTTGTTTCCATGAGCCGTCAACATTCAGCTTCAACTTTCCTTCCTTCGGTGGTCTCCACTGGTTCGATAAGTGCAGATCTGAAGTCCCCTTTGGTTCTTTTTGCTGCCATCGGCTGAAATTTCTCAGATGTGCTTCCGCCAGATCTACAATGGTGGTCGGTTCCAGCTTTTGAGCTCTGAAAATCGAATTGTTGTGGGCTTTCCAAACAAACCAGAGGGTCATCACCAGCAGCTCCTTCTCGGGTAGGTTCCTTTCTTCTTCAAACCTCTCCATTAGCCACTTATCAAAGTGGGTGATGCTGTTAGATTCACACTGGACTCTAACCCGTGGATCTGTCCATATTTGCTTCGTCCATTTGCATAGAAGAAACAGGTGTTCGGTGGTCTCCACTTGGTCGTTGTAGAGCGTGCAGATGGGATGAGGTAAAACCTTTCGTTTGTACAAATTCTCTCTGGTTGGGATTGCATTGTGACAAACACTCCATATGAAAATGCGTATCTTTGGGGGAATAGATAACTGCCAAATCTTTGTCCATAAGGAGCGGGGTGGTTGAAATGAGGTTGATGCTCTGTTCTGATCTGTTGTTGTGTTGTATGCACATATTTTGTTGTACCCGCTTTTCACCGTGTACTTTCCCATCTTGTTACCTTGCCATACTACAGTATCTTCCTCCGGATTAGGACTTAGCGGGATAGAGAGGATCTCATTTACTATTCTATTTTCAAAGAGTTGCTGAATCTCTGTTTCTTTCCATTCCCTGGTGGTGTCATTTATCAGTTCAGCCACTGTTGTGGGTTCGTCTCTGTTAGCGGGGCCCCCTATCACACCAGATCCCAGCCATTTGTCCTCCCGTATACTGATTTTCCTGCCATCGCCTACTCGCCATTGGATCTCTTTTTCAATTGCTTCTCTCCCCACCAGAATGCTTTGCCAACCCCATGAGGGGCGCTGCCCTTTCCCTGCCTTCCAGATATTGCCATTTGGAAAATAAACCCCTTTAAGGATTCTGCTCCATAAAGCTGTGGGTGATTGAGATAACCTCCATGCCTGTTTTCCAAGCATTGCTCTGTTAAAGTTTATTAAGTCTCTGAACCCGAGCCCTCCTTCATCCTTTCTCATTTTCAAAGCTTCCCACTTCTTCCAATGCAATCCACTGCTGGTTGCATTTTGCCTCCACCAAAAGTTGGCTATTCTCCTTTCAATCGATTTGCATATTGAAATGAGAATTTTAAATATCGACATAGCATACTGAGGGAGTGCTTGGACTACACTTTTTATCAGTGTTTCTTTTCTTGCTTTGGACAGAAGTTTCTCTTTCCAACCCGCCATCTTCATGTTTACTCTGGCTAGGATCCAGGCGAACATTTCTTTTTATGACCTTCCCCAATCCGTTGGTATGCCAAGATAGTTCCCTGTCTTGTCCATGATCGGGACTCTAAGTTCTTGAGCCAAATTCCTTTGAAGAATTAAAGGACAACCACTGCTAAATCTCACCCCTGATTTGTTTAGGTTGATTGTTTGACCCGTAGCAAAACAATACTGGTTAAGGATTGCTGTGAGGTTTTGGCACTCTGTTAATGTCCCATCCAAGAAGAATATAGAATCATCGGCAAAGAGAAGATGTGATAGAGTAGGACAATGTGAATTTAGTTTTATCCCTTTTAGGCTCCCATCTACCATAGCCTTTTGCATTAACCATGATAGCACATTCGACACCAGAATAAACAGATAAGGTGACAACGGATCTCCTTGCCTTAACCCCCATGATGGTGTGAAATATTCCATAGGTTCCCCGTTGACTTTCACGCTAAAAGTTACTATTGAAACACAATGCATTATCATTCCTACCCATCTTGTGTGGAAACCCATTTTCAGCAGACACACTTTCAGGAAATCCCATTCCACTCTATCATACGCTTTTTGCATATCTAATTTCATAATTGCTTGAAATCTCTTTTTTCTCTTCTTGATTCTGAGCTGGTGGATAACTACTTGAACTATGAATATGTTGTCTTGAATCTGTCTCCCTTGTACAAAGGCGCTTTGTTCTGGAGTGATAAGTTCTGGGATCCATCTTCTTAATCTATTCGCCATCACCTTAGCTATGATTTTGTAACTAAAATTACATAAGCTTATGGGTCTGTATTGGGTGATGCTTTCTGGATTTTTAACTTTCAGGATGAGGGTAATATGTGTTTGGTTTAGGGTAGGGTCGAACGTACCTGTTTCAAAGAACCTCTGGACTAAATAAAGGACTTCAGGTTTGAGTTCCTCCTAATAATGCTGAAAAAATTGTCCATTTAACCCATCGGGACCCGGAGCTTTGAGTGCCCCCAATTGAAACACCGCTGCTTGGACTTCTTCCACGGACACAGTTTCCATCATATGTGTGTTCATTGCCTCACTGACTAGGCTAGGACACTGGTCTAGAACCGGTTGGAAGTTCCTTGGTCCCACAGATTCATAAAGTGTTTGATAAAATTCTAGGATTTTTTGCTTAAGCATATGCTGCTCCCTGCACCAAGTGTCATCGTTTATCTTCAGCATGGTTATTCTGTTTCTCTGCCTACGCTGCACTGTAGTGGCGTGGAAATACTTCGTGTTTTTGTCTCCCCATTGAAGCCAATTTATTCGCGCCCTAAGCCCCCAATACTTTTCCTCCTGTTGCCATAAGTTTTCAAGTTGATCCACCACCTGCTGGTATTCCTTCTTGCTATAGCTTGCTGGTTGTCTATTTGTTAGGTCTGTTAACTGCCGCTTTAACTGTTTTATGCGTTTGGCTGCATTTGGGAACTTGTTTTTGCTCCACTTTTCGAGTTGTTTTGACACAGTATGCACTTTGGCTGTGAAGCTGCTGTCGTTTATAAGACTTCCATCCCATGCTTGTTTGATAATCTCTCGACATTCTGCTTCTTCCATCCAATATGCTTCAAACCTGAATTGTTTTTGCTTTTTCGGATTTTCAGGGTGAAGCACAATAAGGAGTGGGCTGTGATCTGAGCCGATAGCTGGTAAAGCTTGAACCTCAGCCTCTGGGAAGGTTACTTGCCATTCCATGGTACATAGAGCTCGATCTAGTCATTTTTTAACCAGGTCCTCGCCTTCTCTATTGTTTGTCCATGTATATGCACATCATTTGCTGTCAATATCCATTATGGATCAGTCATTCAATAGATCTCGAAAAGCTGCCATGCGGTGATAATCGGCTGCCCATTTCCTACCTTCTCCCATGCATATAAAATTTCGTTGAAGTCCCCCATACAGATCCATGGAAGTGTGTTTTGTGCCTGAATGTCCCTTAATTGATGCCATAATATGAGTCTCTCCCCATAGTTTGTAGGAGCATAAAGAAAAGTGATACACATTTTGCTGCCACTGTTTGGATCATAACATTCAACATCAATGATGTTTTTGTTGCTAGAAATCACCCGTGTCTCCACCTCTTCAGTCCACATTAATACCAATCCTCCTGCAATCCCTTCCGGATTCATTACCAACTTGTTTGCAAAATTTAGGTGTTTAACCATGCCCTCCACCCTCATCTCCTTGTTCTTCGTCTCCATTAAAAACACCATAGCAGGCCTTTCGAGAGCTACTAAGGCTCTCAGTACCTGGAACGTCAGGGGATTGCCCAGCCCCTGACAGTTCCAGCTAATAATCTTCATGATGTCTTCGGTGGCTTATTAGGGCTAGCCACCAGAGCCCAATCGTTTCCTTCCTTCATTATTTGGACAGGGGTGTCCAATAACTCCATATCATCAACAAGTATCAGGGCATTTTCTGCTGATCGCTTATGTTTTTTTGATTTCTGGGTCTTCAGAGTTTTCTTTTTGTTGCTGTCATCTGGTTGAAAGTTTGCTTTGGGATGATCTAAACACATGACCTGTTTCCCTTTGTCTTTTTTACTTTGGTCTTTGGCCGTTTCTTCTTGAGTGCTTTCAGTGGAATGACACTCTTGCCTTCTCTTATTGCGAATAACAGCAGCCGGTTTCTCCTGTTCACCTCTCACTCCCCTTACCATTTCATTTTCTGTTGCAGGAGTTTCCGGGATGACTTCATCAGCCTCTGGATTCATTTCTAATTTACCGTAGAACGCTGCCCAGTAAGGGCTATGGTCACGTACCTCCGCCTTTAACCAAGGTCCGTATGTCCCTGCTTTATTCTCCGCCCATTTTGTTTGTTCATAAGGGACTTCCTCACAATCAGTGGCGTAGTGACTAATTCTTCCACATGAGTAGCAGTAATGTGGAAGTCTTTCATACTAAGGTGTGCGAAAGTATACTCAAGCTAAGATTCTGCTAGTGAGCGTAATAGTATAAGCTTGCCTAATTGTGAGACTGAAGAGTCGAATAGAAATGAAAGTCAGCCATAGTGATCCAAAAGTTCCATGTAGAAGGGCTTTTGCTCAATGGATCAAACCTAAACCGTGGATAATAGGCTAATGACTCCCAAGAGCTATTATAGACCTCTTTGGCACCTCGATGTCAACTCATCACATCTTGGGATGAAAAATCTCAATCTCATTGCAACAGGACAAATAATAGTGGATACGCTCTACCAGCTTGATTCCTCCTATTTCTAGAATTCTTGTGTTTTTATTATGTTCCTCTCAAAAAGTTGTAATTGAATTTCATTGAAGAAAAGTTATCAAAGCGACAAGATACCTATCATATGAAATCAAAAAACAAAAAATTGCTCGAAAAAGATTCTTTTTGTGATGGAAGAGTCTTTTTCAATGTTTGCCCTCTAAAACTTCTTTCAGTGGGAGAAAATGTAAAGGGAGAAGTATTCCATTAACCTGATTTTCATGTAATTTCGTGTGCACGAGAAGACTCCTCTGGAAAAGTTGTTTTTTTGCTGCATTTGCATCATGTTTCAAAAAAAGCCTGTATATTTGGCATAATTGAGGTTACTGGGCTGCATTTGAAGAAGAATCTTTTGCTTGCTTGCTGTCCAAGCTTTCGTGGAATGCTTTTCTATACCATAAAAATAGGCCGTATATCATACGGTGACAGTGTGAGAGGAGCGAGCAATTTTAACGTGCAAGGATGTGCCTGGTGGCGAAGAAGAATCACAGGAGCTAAAGGTTGCATTAAAGACATAGAATTACAAGCCTCGACCGATCACGGTGGAGGGCGGTCTAACAAAGTTCGAAAAAGGAAAAAGGTTTAGTACTTAATGCAAAGGGAGAATTACCAAAAAAGCCATAATATTATTACAATTGCATCAATTCAATCTAAACTTTTTTCTTGGCCAATTTAGTTTTAAGTCTTTTGCATTTGTGCTCCATTCGGCCAATTTTGGCTGGTTGGCATTGATGTGGACGCTAGCCAATGCTTGCCATTTGATTGACAATGATGTGAACAATATTTTATATTTTTATTTTTCTATGTTTTTGGTCCTTCTTCCTTCTTCCTCTCACCAACAACCAGAGGCACCTCACTGGCCAATGATGAGGCTTGCCCCCTCACTGGCAAGGTTGAGCCTCACTAGATCTAGTGGGGCTTCACCTAGCGACGGTGAGATTGGCCCTCGCTTTTCGCTGGTGGCAATTGGTTAAGGAAGGAGGGAAAAAATAAAAATAAAAAAAAAAAAAAAAGAATAAATAATAAATAAATTTGAAAAAATAAAATATTATTTAAAAAATTATTTACGTCATTGGTGAGGCCTTCCCCAGCACTAGCAAGGTTGAGCCTCACCAAATTTGGGTAGCGATAGCAAGACCAGCCCTCGCCTCTCATTGGTAGCAACCGATTAGAGGAAGAAGGAGGAAAAAAAAAAAAAGAGAAAGAAAAAAAAAAGAACAAATAAATAAAAATAAAAAAATTGAAAAGATAATATATCATTAAAAAATTGTTTATATCAATAGTGGTGGACGAAAACAAGAATGCCGAAAACGAGAGAGATGACGCCGGCCAAAATGAAGAGTGCTAAGTAACAACATATTGCTTAGGACGCTCCTTCTGCGTCTGGGTCAGATTGGAGACCGCGACGTTGCTGTTGATGTCGCAAAGCTTCCATGGAATTAGCTTCTCAGTTTCTTCAGCGGTATATAGTTTGTATATATAGACACACACATATCATATAAGGGAAACTATACTTGGTGGGATTTCCTCAGAAATATCCATGAAGTCTTTATACAAAAAGCCGTGGCATGAGATATCTAGTTTCCTATTTTATTTAAAGAAGTAAATCTAAGTGATAATATATATAAACCAATAAGTAACTTTTTAGTGGATATTGTTCTCGGATCAATTTTTTTTTTTTTTTTTTTTAAAGAGAAGATTTAGTAGATATTGCTCCTTAAACAATAAGAGAATATTTAGTTCCCTATTGTTTTAGTATTTTGTAGTCGATTAACACATGTTTGCAGAAGAGATAAAAAGGTTCATTAACCTCCGCTTCTTAATAAAAGCTATTTCTTGACATCAAGTTTTCGTTGGTATCTACAATGTATATAATTTAGACATACGGTGCTTAATTTTTGTTTTCTGATCTCAATCAGATGGATGGAGTTCATATAAAAAAAAGCAACAGATTGAGGAAAATAGTGTTAATAATGAAGAAAAAATGAACTATTCAATTGAAGATGGCAATGACAAAGGAGTCACGACCCTAGAGAACGTGGAACTAATTTTTTGCTCGTATAAATTAGATTAAATTAAATTTCCATTTTACTGTGGAAAGGCTTCCCAAAACTCGGGAAACATTTTATCAGATTTTATTGGAGAGTTAGCGTCTTCCATAGATATTGTGTGGTCACCGGAGCATCTAAGGAAAGCTTGCATAGCACACGGAGGAAAACTCACTACCCCGTCTGAGAATCTAACACGGAGTAAGATTTCTTCTGTTGTCTCTACTCTTTTTTGGAATTTGGTCATTTTTGGTAGAAAATGTGAGATTTTATGAAAGCACTGCCAACTGATTCCAAAAGCTTAAGCTGTTAGACAAGTTGATGGTAGTCTCACAAATAGTTCAAATCTTTTTAGGCTTCAATTGCCTTCTCAATTAAATACATCCACTCTTAGTACTAGATGAAAAGACCAGACTAGGCGTGATAGAGAGTGTTAAAATGATTAAATATTAAATCACACATTCATCTAATAGCTCTGATACCATGTTAAATTTTGTAAGACCACGACCAGTTCTAAAAGCCTAAGCTATTAGATGAAGGTAATGTCTAATATTAATTATTCTAACTGAAAAATTGAACACCTCCCGACGAAATGATATGATATATATATATATATATATATAACTGAGCATACATATCTTCCCCCTTTGTCTTCCTGTAACAAAAGATCGCAGTGCTATGATGCTCCTCAATTCTAGATTAGAGATTTTTTTCAGTCTAAAATACAAGTGTACTTTTACATGTAACGGAGGAACTAATTCTCAGATTTCAGTGTTGAAGCAACCCTTATATGCAGAGTTAGCTGTTCATTTCACGTCAAAAATGATAGGTTGCCTAGTGAATCTGGATGAGTGGTAAATTCCCAAAATATGAATAGGTCACCATCGCCTGATGTATCTTTTGGACATAGAATATTGTCAAACATTTTGGAATTTGCCTCTGTCAGTATTAATATTCCATATTTCTTTGATTCCCTTTCTATTTAGTCTATGATATTGATGAGTGATGACCCTTTACTTCTTGTCCTTTTGTATCTATGGGTCCTAAGTAGAATAGAGACATCCAAGAATGGAGTTCATCTTAAGCAAGTCTTGAATGGGTGCTGATACTTAGCCAGTTGGCCCCTTTTTCTCTTGCAATTACCTTTTCTCCTGAGAGAGCTATAGTTGTTTTTCCCCTTCTGGGTTGTGAGAGTTTGATATACACTACCTGCTCAGTTCCAGCAACAAAAACTTCAGGTTTTTCACCATCATTACACTCTGAATGGACGTTTAGGTTTCCACTTCATCACATGAATGTTTTCATTTTGCATCTGCAGGAGCATGCCCTGTAAACCTTGTCAATGCATACAGGAAGAGAAAATTCACAGAATTGGTAATTTTTATTGTGTCTATCTCCTTATGGGGCATTCTAGAGTATGTTATCCACCGATGCAGAATATTATCCCGACTTTGGACTTACAAACTCACTACATATGTGTGGTTACCTTATGAAAACTATTATAACCAATAGGTTTCCCTGAGCGGCCATTTATTCGACAAATTCCACAAACGAGGCTTTGAACATTATCGAAGCGGCAAGCAGTTCCTTCCAGTTGGTTAAATGTCAAGTTAGCCAGAGTGCTGATGCTCCATCTTATTCAGAACTCGAAGTGATAAATCTGTTCACCACTTTTACTTCGGAAGGCGCAACTGATTAAGTGGGTCAATACACTCTTTCACCTTTCTCTGTAATGACCTATTTGTGGATGCTTATGCGATCTGAATTACTGGGAGCTATTTCCTTCATTAACCCTGATTAACTTCAAGTTTGACTGTCTAAAGATCGAGTAAAATATGAAAATAGTTCCTTTTATCACTTTTGTGGGACTACTGTCAATTGTTCTAAAAGAACAGGTTCATTATTTAAATATTTCAACACTTCCCATCACACTTAGTCTAGTCTTTTGTCCAATACTAAGCATGGAAATTTAATCAGAGAGGCAAATGGGGTCTAGAAATATTCAAACTTAGATCTTCAGCTCTAATAACATGTGAGATTTCGTGTAACTACTGTCAATTGTTCTAAAAACTTAAGCTGTTAGGTGAAAATGTGATTTATTATTTAAATATTTTAACATAATTCATGGTTCTGTTTGTTTTGTAAATTCAATTTCTAAACATTGCGCTTCTTTTTCCCTTTCGGGTGGGTGCAGATGATAGGGAAGTTTTTTTTTATCAGATTATTGATTCTCTAACTGATCTTGGCAGGTATATTCGAAAATTAGCCACTAAATTTCCATTATGTCCTGCATTATCAACTGCTATTGTCTTCTGTTGCTTTTTGGATATAACAAAAGGTTGATTATACCATTCTCTTTAGCCTATCAAGTGATTTTGCTAGTTACCAATTTCCCGTCTGAGACTCCTTGGCAGGATTCATCCACCGGCAACTTACAGCCTCTGACCGACTACTTTGATGTTGCTATTATATCAAGAGAATAAAAATAAGAAGATAGAAAACTGAACTTATCATCGTGTGTGGATGTAACAATCAAAATTTCATTTAGCGTTCTTGTTGCGTTTGTTTTTCTTTTTGTCAACGCGTTCCTGTTGAGTTGTGCAGCAGCGTGTTTCGAAACCACTTGAGTGGGACTTGCATTGCTATTTGATAAGAATAATACAAAAAATAAAGTCTTGGAACTTTTTTTTTTTTTTTTTTTTTATCATTGATGAATTATACAACAGCCTATTTGTAGATTTTATAGAATGACTATTTATAGTAAAATAATATTACAATGATAATTGTAATCAATCAGGATAACATAATACAATATGAGAGATACATAGGATCAAGTAATATATTTCTAATATCCTCTCGAACTCACAATTTAACCCTTGCTTATGCAATAGGAAAGTATCGAAAAAGTTTAAAACTTATTGCACTAGTGCCATTTTAGCTCAAATATGTGTCAATTTAATTATAAACATTTTGACATAGCATCAATTCAGTCAATCCGATTCAATCTTTCTTGCGAATTTTGAAAGGATATTGTTGAAATAGACAACGGCTGGCCAGCTTACGCATTGACGTAGATAATTTTTAAAAATATTTAAATATTTTTAGTATAAACGCGAACTTCCTATTCAAACCAGCGCATATCATAACCAAGACATCAATTAGCTCAACACCAGAAACTTTGCCCATAATAGGGAAAGAGGTAATTCGACTCATCATTCGGAATTACTGATGCAAGTTTTGTTGCGAAACTTGGTGCCGCCACATTCTAGCCGCCGATAAGGCGTTCTTGGAAGGAACAGCGGAGGTTTCGACCCTAAATGCGCAATAATAAGCTTTGTAATCACAAAATTAGCATAAATTATTCCTTACAATCAAGGAATTATATGTTGACGGTATATCCTATAATTATTCGTGTTCAAATTCAAAAACATTAAAATTTCCGATCAGGGAAAAAATAAAAATAAAATAAAAATCTGGCCAGAGGCCATGAAACTTAGGTGCACTTGTGCGTCGAGTTATTCAAGAGCGAACCCACTTGGCTCTGGTTTTGGCTTGAAAACCCTACCTTCAAGCCGTGGCAGACGAACCTATCCCATCCCAACCAATACCGCGACCCGTCGTCGTGGTGAAGGACCGACACCGTCAACTCCATCACTCCGCCGTCTTCCCTGTCCTTGGCCATGGCCCGAGCCGCCCACTCCCCGACGTCGCGGGAGAACGCGGCCGCCACCCTGCTGCCCGTCATCTCCAGGGTCCCCTCCCCTTTGGGAGCCACGCTGAACTTCTCGAGTAACGTCCCCGCCACGAACTCGCGGCCGTAGAAGAGCACGACCTGGGCGTGGTCCCAGCCCAACCGGTGCCACCGCCTATTGTTCTTCACCGAGAGAGCGACGCTCCAGTTCCCGCTGACCACCGACGGCGACGGCGATGGCGACAGTGGCGCCGGCACGGAGGAAAGGGAGAGGGAAAGGGAGGCCACGTGAACCGCTGGCGGATCATCGTCTAAGAAATCGGGGTCAAAAAGAAGAACCACGACGACGACGGCAGCGAAAACGGCCAGACCCCAGAGCTTTAGGCAACAAGATGCTACTCTTCGCGCTGCTTCAAATTCTCGGTTGGATTCGGCACTGCCGTCGCGATGCTGTTGCTGTTGCTGCCACTGAGCTTCCATGGTTTCGCCCTTCTCAGTTTCTTCAGCTGTATACAGTCACCGCTGCAAATTTGACGACTTCACAAGGAATTACATTTATATACCTAACATACATATGTACGTATGTATATATTATTATTTTGAAAGGGAAAATATACTTGGTGGGATTTTTCCTCAGAAATATCCATCAAATCTTTATACAAAGAGCCGTGGGATGAAAGATCTAGTTTCCTATTTTATTTAAAGAAGTAAATCTAAGTGAAAATATATACAAAACAAATATGAGGGAACTTGAGTGGATATCGTTCTCTGGTAAAAAATTCAAGAAAAGAGAGAGAAGATTTAGTATATATTGCTCTTTAAACGGTAAGAGAATATTTAGTACGCTCGGAATTATTTTAGGATTTTGTAGTGGATTAACAAGTGTTTGTGCAGTTACCTTATGAAAACTATTATAACCAATAGGTTTCCCTGAGCAGCCACTTATTCGACAAATTCCACAAATGAGACTTTGAACATTATCGAAGCGGCAAGCAGTTCCTTCCAGTTGGTTAAATGTCAAGTTAGCCAGAGTGCATCCGCATTTTTTTTTGATGACCCGGGAACCCCCATACAGCCGACAGCCGGCGAGGTAAACCCGAAGTGACGCTAGCAGAGGACCCACCACCCCGACATCACACTTAAAACACCAGATGGCCTGCCGTTGAAGGGGCTTCGAACTCTGGATTTCCCGTTTGGAGGTCTGGAGCCTACCCAACAGAGCCACCACGGCCGGTGGTTCCATCCGCGTTTTTACATCTTTGTTGTTGTAGCAATATTTGGATAGACTAACATAGTTGCACATTCCGTGTCACTGTTTCTGAAATCGTTTTACGTGACTATATTCTGGGAGAATCTCCGTAATAACCTATTTGTGGATGCTTATGCGATCTGAATTACTAGGAGCTATTTCCTTCATTAACCCTGATTAGCTTCAAGTTCAATAGTCTAAAGATCGAGTAAAATATGAAAATAGTTCCTTTTATCACTTTTGCGGGACTACTCTCAATTGTTCTAAAAGAACAAGTTCATTATTTAAATATTTTAACACTTCCCCTCACTTAGTCTAGTCTTTTGTCCAGTATTAAGCGTGAAAATTTAATTAGGGAGGCAAATGGGGTCTAAAAATATTCAAACTTAGATCTCTATAGTTCTAATAGTATGTGAGATTTCGTGTAACCACTGTCAATTATTCTAAAAACTTAAACTGTTAGATAAAAACGTGGTTTATTATTTAAATATTCTAACACAATTCATGATTATGTTTGTTTTATAAATTCAATTTCTAAACATTGCGCTTCTTCTTCCCTTGCGGGTGGGTGCAGCTGATAGGGAAGTTTTTGATCAGATTATTGATTCTCTAGCTGATCTTGGCAGGTATATTCGAAAATTTGCCACTAAATTTCCATTGTGTCCTGCATTATACCATTCTCTTTAGCCTATCAAGTGATTTTGCTAGTTACCAATTTCCCATCTGAGACTCCTTGGCAGGATTCACCCACCGGCAACTTACAGCCTCTGACCGACTACTTTGATGTCGCTATTATGTCAAGAAAATAAAAATAAGACGATAGAAACTGAACTTATCATCGTGTGTATGTAACAATCAAAATTTCATTTAGCGTTCCTGTTGCGTTTGTTTTTCTTTTTGTTAAAGCGTTCCTGTTGAGTTGCGCAACAGCATGTTTCGATACCACTTGTTGAGTGAGACTCGTATTGCTATTTGATAAGAATAAAACGAAAAATAAAGTCTTGGAATTTTTTTATTTTTTTTATCATTGATGAATTTATACAACAGCCTATATTTTATAGGATGATTTTTTTATAGTAAAATAATATTATAATGGGAATTATAATCAATCGGGATAACATAATACAATATGAGAGACACATAAGATCATGTAATATATTCCTAACGGCCCCAAAATTTAACCCTTGCTTATGCAATACAAAAGTATCAAAAAAGCTATAAATTTATTGCATTGGTGCCATAGTTCTAAATACATGTTGATTTAATTCTAAACTTTTGACCTAATACCAATTCAATTAATATGATTCAGTCATTTTGGCTAATTTTGAAAGGATATTGTTGAAATGGACACTGGCTAACCAACCTACATGGCACTTTGGACGCTGACGTTGACTATTTTTAATAATATTTAAATATATTTTTTTAGTATAAACACGAACTTCTTCTTCAAACCACTGCATATCATAACCAAGATATCAAAACTTTGCCCATAACAGGAAAAGAGGTAATCCGGCGCACGATTCGGAATTACCGATGCGAGTTTTTAATGTGAAACTTGGTGCCACCACATTATAAGGCGTTCTTGGATGGAACATCGGAGGCGGACGTAGGAGAAAGAGAACTTTCGACCCTAAATGCGCAATAAACTATGTAATCACAAAATTAGCATAAATTATTCCTTACATCGAGGAATTATATATTGACAGTATATCCTATAATTACTTGTGTTCGAAATCAAAACATTAAAATTTCCGATCAGGAAAAAAAAAAAAAAAAAAAAAAAAAAAAATCTGCCCAGAGGCCATGAAACTTAGGTGCACTTGTGCGTGGAGTTACTCAAGAGTGAACCCACTTGGCTCTGATTTTGGCTTGAAAACCCTACCTTCAAGGCATGGCAGACGAACCTATCCCATCCCAACCAGTACCGCGACCCGTCGTCGTGGTAAACCAACGACACCGTCAACTCCATCACTCCGCCGTCTTCCCTGTCCTTGGCCATGGCCTGAGCCGCCCACTCCCCGACGTCGTGGGAGAACGCGGCCGCCCTGCCGTCCATCATCTCCAGGGTCCCCTCCCCTTTGGGAGCCACGCTGAACTTCTCAAGTAACGTCCCCGCCACGAACTCGCGGCCATAGAAGAGCATGACCAGGGCGGGGTCCCAGCCCAACCGGCACCACCGCCTATTGTTCTTCACCGAGAGAGCGACGCTCCAGTTCCCGCTGACCACCGACGGCGATGGCGACGGCGGCGCCGGCACGGAGGAAAGGGAGAGGGAAAGGGAGGCCACGTGAACCACTGGCGGATAACCTTCGAAGAGGCTTAAAAGAAGAACCACAACGACGGCAAGGGCGCAAAGGGCCAGACCGCAGAGACAACATGCTACTATTTGCTTTGCTTCTAATTTTCGGTTGGACTCGGCACTGCGGTCGCGATGCTGTTGCTGTTGCTGCCACTGAGCTTCCATGGTTTCGCCCTTCTCAGTTTCTTCAGCTGTACACAGTCACCGCTGCAAATTTGACGACTTCACAAGGAATTACATATATATACCTAACATACATATATATGTATGTATATATTATTATTTTGAAAGGGAAACTATACTTGGTGGGATTTTTCCTCAGAAATATCCATCAAATCTTTATACAAAGAGCCGTGGGATGAAAGATCTAGTTTCCCATTTTATTTAAAGAAGTAAATCTAAGTGAAAATATATACAAAACAAATATAAGTGAACTTGAGTGGATATCGTTCTCTGGTAAAAAATTCAAGAAAAGAGAGAGCAGATTTAGTATATATTGCTCTTTAAACGGTAAGAGAATATTTAGTATGCTCGGAATTATTTTAGGATTTTGTAGTAGATTAACAAGTATTTGTGGAGAAAGGTTCATTAACCTTGCTTCTTTTGATTGCAAGCAAGATAGAAGGAGGGATTTCTTGACGTTGTATTTTAGTTGGAATCTATCAATGTATGTAATTTAGATATACAATACATGACTTTTTATTTTTTAATCTCATTAAGATGGATGGAGTTTGTATTAGAAAAACAACTTGATAGAGTAAAATAATGTTAGTGATAAAAAAAAAAAAAAAAAAAGATGAACAATTCAATTGAAGATGGCAGTGACAAAAGAGTCACGACCGGGAGAACATGGAACTTGTGTCACCTTGCATATATATGAAGTTTAATTCTCAGGACGAGGCTTATGCATTTTATAATATGCTAAGGAAGACAGATTTTCTTTTAGAGTTTAAAACTTGTATAAAAGGAATTGAGGAAAAAGCGTGGTTTAGTCATTTGTTGTTGTGACCAAGTGTACAAGATCAAAAAGGAGTTAGTTAAGTCAAGATTGGGAAAAGATGCGGTGGGAAATGAGAAAAAAGTTATGCCCAATAATAATCATGTGATGACTCCTCAAAGCGCTACATTTTCTAAATCGCACAAGAATATTGATTCCAAAACAAAAAGAAGATTCAAGTAAGGGTTAGAACAAATAAATCATTTCAAACATTGGTTCTTGAAGTAGGAGGGAGTGAGAAAATAAATTTCGAAAATGACAAAAATCATGTTACAAAGTACAAAATATTGAAATTGCAAGAAAACGATTGGCAAGCTCTTTTCGATTATTTTTCAACCATGCGGTTCAAAATTTTCAATTTTTATCGATTTGGATGGTGAACAAAGACAAGCGTAATGTTTCTTGGGCGAATGCACAACCAAGAGACTTATACAAATACTTAGGGGATGATGTAGTCACAACTGATATCACTTATTTAACAAACAAATATGACATGCCTTTTCCATCATTGTCGGTGTCAAACATCATGGCTAGTCGTGCGTGCGGGTGCACCTCTCGAGCTATCATTATTGACTAATGTAAAGCAATGCAAAAAATCAAGTCCGTGGAGAGAACCTAGTGCTTTATGAGAACATTGAGAAGCAACTCTCCTCCATAACCCAACCATGGGCAACTACGCTGGTACTAGAGTCCCTTTCTCATCGCTGAAGTCAAGAGTTCAAATCCATGTGTTGCTAAATGCGTTGTAAGTCGAGGGCCATGATGTTGGGGTCCTGTGCTAGTTTTCCCCAAGTTATAGGCACTCGTCTGTTGTGTGACATTTGGCACCGGCGGGCAATGGTGGATTCCTCGATCATCAAAAAAAGAAAAGAAAAGAAAAGAAAAAAACTCTCCTCCATATATATGCAAAGCATCTCCAAAAGGTTTTCAAATTGAAGTTGAGACGATGCTGCAATGCCTTGAGATGGAGTCGCATAAACTTTCACGGTAAAAAGGGGCATCGACATGATCATGATGACAATAACTCCCTGAGGTGCTAAATTCGAGGTTTTGCAACCCAAACAATTGAAAAGCAGTCTCGTTCCAAAGGAATGAAAACCCATGAAGTGAGAATCTAGTTGAGGATTCAATGTCATGGAATCCAGCCAGGCCACGCATTTCATTTTAGTGCAACCTGGAAAAATGATTTCCTCCTTCCACGATACAAAAAGGGCATCATCTTCCCTTCACTTTAGCAACAAACAAACACACCTTTAAGCACGCAAATCCGACCACAGGTGATCGGGCATGCGAAACTCGACTTCGCATAGCGTTCAGGCCTCAGAAAACAGCTCTTAACCTCACATGGTCCCATGTTTTTCCAAGTCGATGGCGTGTGTTGGCTCATGAGAAGCAAACTTAGAAAATGCTTAAAGAACTCGGTTTTGAAGAGAGAATTGAAATTTGACCAAAAAATTAGAAGAGGAAATCAAAATGCTAGCAGTAGATGGGAACCGAAACTTAGTGTTCAAAATTTAAGGGCCTATCTGTAAATCCTTATATTCCAAGAGTAATTTTTACTTGGAAATAAATTTTGTATTCCGTTTACTGGACGAGTTCTGAGCATTCAAATGCATTTTGGTGATTGTACGAAATTTCTATTCTCGGAACAAAAAAAGAACAGGAATGCATTTTGTATGACTCTGAATTTTTTTGTGACTAAGATTTCTTTTAATTTTTTGATTTTCTGAGATTTTTTGTTTTTCCCTTTCTTTTCTTCTTTCTCCTCTAGCCAGTTGCTGGCTTTTGTCTTTGGCTAGTCACCAACCGTCAATGAGGCTTAGCAACTAGCTAGAGCAGAAGGAATAAGAAAAGAAAAAAAAATGAGTTGCTTCTAGAATTATTTCTAGAAACAAAGAATTAACTTTTTTTTTAATTTCTTGATTCTATTTCAAGTCTACTCTCGGGAGTAGAATAATAAGCCGACGTTATCAAATGGTTTTCTATTATCTTTTTATTCCGGTAAACAATAGAACAGAATTAATCAAAAGAATTAGCCAGTTATTAAATAGGCCTTAAAAAGAAAGGGAATTTGATGAAGCGCGGCCCGAGATCAGGCCCGGCCCGAGGCGTGGGTAAAAAGAGGCCCGCGGGAAAGGAGCGGGGCCCCGAAACGCGGGCCGTTTCGACAACGGTCTCACGGGCGCGGAGAGCGCGACAGGTGTCCCGATCATCGAGAACTTTCAGTCGCCGAACGAGCTAGAACGATCTTCTTCTTCTTCTTCCTTCTTCCTCCCCCCACTTCATAAACCCCAAAACCCCGCTCCGCCTCTCCACCACCTCCAGCTCGCGCGCCGCCGTCGCCGCCGTCGTACTACCGCCGCCGCCGCCTCCGCCTCCGCCTCGGCGCCCTCGCGTTGTCTCCGGTTCGCTTCCCGCTCTGGTCGAGCTCTCCGGCGAGGTCATGGCCGCCGTGGCGCTTCTCCGCGCGGCGCAACGACGCGGCGCCGCCTCCGCCGCCGCCACCGCCGCCGCAGCCTGCAAATCGGTGCGTGCGTCTCTCTCTCTCTCTCTCTCTCTCTCGAGTTGTGTTCCTGCTGGCTTCCCGTTTCTCGTGCTCTGTTTTTTCTCGGATTCCTTCTGCCGGTTTCGTCGAATCCGATGTGATGAATTCTTGAATTTTGAGCGGAATTGCGGTTTTCCGGCGGTGTTGATGATGGACCAGTTGTAATTTCGGTGGTAGAGTGGAATTCTTTTTTTTTTTTTTCGTTGACGAGTATCTGGTGGTAGTCGAGTTTGAGCCTACGCTTTTTTTTTGGCGGGATTGGGACTTGAAATTTCGTGATGGAAGAGAAGTGATGGATTTGAAGGAGACCGCTTTAGCTGGTTTCCGACTGAAATGTGGTGTTGATATGCGGAAGAAGATCATTTCCACAGTTTGTGGTCGGGTGAAGCTGAATAGATTTTCCGACATCTGAAGCTCTAAGTCTGTTTTTGTACGTTTTTTTCTTCGCCATTGCAAATCTTGGTGGCGGTAGCTTGTGAATTTTTGATGAGTTAAGGATAAATATAGGCATGTAGAATCGGTTAATTACACTCTGTTCCTTTCTTCGCTGTGGTTTGTTTATCTTTATTGAACATTTCTGCTTTCATTACTTTGTGGTGAATGATCTTGATATGCTAAATGTGGAATTCGTAACTTTTGAGGGAGCTGGAAGATGGATATGATAATTGTGGACTCGGTTCTGGCACCAGTGCACAATGCTGGACCTTACATTGATCTTCTCTTAGTTTTTGCTAAAAAAATCCAACTTTGATGTCTGATTTCTTTTTGCAGCTGACTGGCAATGGAAAGTCGTCGTGGTCAGGTTCTTATCTGGGTCAGAGCTGGGCCAGTCTATGCAGACCTTTTAGGTAGACAGATTTTTTTATGTAAGTTGTTGTGTCTCAACTGCTGGTTATCAATCATAATGCATAGCCGTGTATGTGTTTTCCTTGATACAGTTCGAAACCTGCTGGGAATGATGTGGTAGGTATCGACTTGGGTACTACCAACTCCTGTGTTGCTGTCATGGAGGGAAAGGTGAGACAGAGCAATGCTATACTGTGTTATTCATTTGAGAGTTTCGCTTCTCTTCGTCAATTCCGAGTTCTGGAGTTTTTTTTTTACTAATCTTATGTAATCTTTTGCAGAATCCCAAAGTTATTGAAAATGCTGAAGGATCTCGAACCACTCCATCTGTGGTTGCATTCAATCTGAAAGGAGAATTGCTTGTCGGTACACCGGCAAAACGGCAGGCAGTGACGAATCCAACAAACACGATTTTTGGCACCAAGCGTTTGATTGGGAGACGTTTTGATGATCCCCAAACCCAGAAAGAGATGAAGATGGTCCCGTATAGGATAGTAAGAGGTCCTAATGGGGATGCATGGGTCGAAGCAAACGGGCAGCAATATTCCCCAAGTCAAATTGGTGCTTTCATCCTTCAGAAGATGAGAGAAACTGCTGAGGCTTATTTGGGGAAATCAATTTCAAAAGCTGTTATTACTGTTCCAGCCTATTTCAATGATGCTCAGAGACAGGCAACAAAAGATGCTGGGAGGATCGCAGGGCTTGATGTAGAAAGAATCATCAATGAGCCCACTGCAGCTGCTCTTTCATATGGTATGAACAACAAGGAGGGTCTAATTGCTGTTTTTGATCTCGGGGGTGGAACATTTGATATATCGATTCTGGAGATATCTAATGGTGTTTTTGAGGTATGATCAGGTCTGATGTGCTCTGTATTATTCTATGCTATGGGTCCCAGTGTGGAAAATTCATCTGGAGTTCTTTCTCATGTAGGTGAAAGCAACAAATGGCGACACATTCTTGGGGGGAGAGGATTTTGACAATGCTCTGCTGGACTTCCTGGTGAATGAGTTCAGGAGAACCGAGGGAATTGATCTCTCTAAGGATAGACTTGCCCTGCAGAGGCTTCGTGAAGCTGCTGAAAAAGCTAAGATTGAGCTCTCATCAACAAGCCAGACTGAAATCAACTTGCCTTTTATCACAGCTGACGCATCAGGGGCTAAACACTTGAATATTACACTAACTAGATCGAAATTTGAGACTCTGGTAAATCACTTGATTGAGAAGACTAGGGACCCATGTAAAAGCTGTTTGAAGGATGCAGGCGTTTCTACTAAGGATATTGATGAAGTTTTGCTTGTTGGAGGTATGACTCGCGTTCCCAAAATACAAGAAGTAGTTGCAGAAATATTTGGAAAGTCCCCAAGCAAAGGGGTGAATCCCGATGAAGCTGTTGCTCTTGGAGCCGCAATTCAGGGTGGTATTTTACGAGGAGATGTCAAAGAGCTGCTTCTCCTTGATGTGACTCCTTTATCACTTGGTATCGAAACACTTGGTGGTGTTTTCACACGTTTGATCAACAGGAATACAACTATTCCCACCAAGAAAAGTCAGGTGAGTATTCTGCGGTGGAATTGCTTTCTTTAGGCAAATCTCATTCAATATTCTCTTTCCTTTCCTAGAGCAGGGCTATTTCCTTCAACCCCAAGAGAGTCCGACAATCTCATTATGGGTCTCCTCTTTATGCTTGCACTCATGTTTTTGTGATGACTTAGAAATTGGCACATGGCTATGGGGAACTTCACATCAATAGGGAAGCTGCTCCAACCAAAAAAGAATATGGAAGATGTGACGATGATGTTTGCTATATGTGTATAAGATAAACAGTGACATTTTATAGTATATCGACTTTATTCATGTGGCTTAACCTTTGAAGGTCAGATAAAATCTTTTCAATATAGCTGTTTGAGTACCATAGACATTCAGACAGTTGTCTACATTTCTGCATGTTTAAACTGCAAAATAAGCTACCCAATTTGGATGCTTCGTTTTGAAGTCTTTGTTTCCAACAGAGATATATTCACAGGAGAGACACGTATCTGATTTCAAAATTTTGTTTTTGTTCATACAGGTGTTCTCGACAGCAGCTGACAATCAGACTCAGGTGGGTATCAAGGTTCTTCAGGGAGAACGTGAGATGGCATCTGACAACAAGCTTCTTGGGGAATTTGAGCTTGTGGGAATACCACCAGCTCCTCGAGGCATGCCCCAGATCGAAGTGACTTTCGACATTGATGCTAATGGAATCGTCACTGTCTCCGCAAAGGATAAAACTACTGGTAAGGAGCAACAGATCACTATCCGTTCCTCTGGAGGGCTCTCAGAAGATGAAATTGAGAAGATGGTCAGAGAGGCAGAAATGCATGCCCAGAAGGATAAAGAAAGAAAGGCTTTAATCGACATCAGAAATACAGCAGACACGACTATCTACAGCATAGAGAAGAGCTTGGGCGAGTATAGGGATAAGATACCTAGCGAAGTTGCGCGGGAGATAGACGATGCAATTGCAGACTTGAGGAAAGCAGTGGGTGAAGACAATGCCGATGAGATTAAAGCGAAGATCGATGCTGCAAATAGGGCGGTGTCAAAGATTGGACAGCACATGTCCGGCGGTTCAGGGGGTGGCGATTCTGGCTCGGGCGGCTCTCAGGGTGGTGACCAGGCACCCGAAGCCGAGTATGAAGAGGTGAAAAAGTAATACACGAGGTGTACCGCCTCCAGGCACTCCGCTTCTGGTTTTAGTATATAACGTCTAATACTTCACACGGTTCTTTGTAAATATTGGAGCATGGATCTTTAGGTTTTTTAGTTGGCAGTGAGGTTGGCTACATTCCAGTGCTGGGGTCATCGAGTTGCCCACGTTTTGATGTGCTTTGGTCGGGGGGTTCTTCTCAATGTTATAGTTTCCACTTCTCAATAATGTGTAGGTGGGAATGATAATGATTTCTGTGTTACTAAAGTTTTTTAGCGGCTGGCGACGTCTATCGGCATCAAACCCTAAAACCCCAGAAGATCACTCCTTCCACGGGTAAATAGAAACGTCAGTACTCTCGTCCTCACGACATTTGAGCTGTGGGACATGTCCCTTACCGACGCGTAGGTCTCGAGAGCTCCTGCCGGCGACTTCGGCGATTTTGCATGATGCGTTTATACGGTCCAAGGGAACGTGAATGTGTTGATGAAGCAGAATTGTTTATTGGATGTAGTCCATAGCTTGGAGTTATTTATTGACTCGGTACGGGGGATGAGTGAGATGTTCAGTGAGAAAAGCGATGTGAAAGTCATAAAGTTTGGTGTCAATTTAATTTCAAATTTATTAATTTAATATCAATTCAGTTTTTTTGGATAATTTGGTTGGATATTATTAGCGTGACACTGATCGATTTGCGAGGAACAGTTGGCATTGATGGGAAAGTTTTTTAGTAGTTTTATTTATTTATTTTTTTTCCTTTTCTTTTTGTCGGTGATGGGTCTTCGGCCATGGGCGAATTTGCCGAATTTGGTGAGGAGAGTCCTCCCCTTGCCCATGCGGGCCTTGCTTATGACGGGCGATGATGAGCCTAATCCAGGTCCCAGCCACCCTATGGTTGATGGTTGGTTATCAGCAAAAAGAAGAGTAAGGAAAAAAAAAGGAGGAAAAAAAATAGAAGAATAATTAAAAAATAAAAAATAAAAATTGTCCTTATAAACATCGGCTAAGTTCATTGTGTGTTCATGAGTAATATCTGGTTAAAATTAGTTAGAATGATTGAATTAGTATTAAGTCAATAAATTTAGGACTAAATTGATATCAATATAATATGTTTATGATTTTTTTGATATTTTTTCATTATTTAGCTTACGTGACTTCTATAAGTTTCATAGCATCTCTCGGTGGATGAGTGACGGACGGCCAAAGGCACTGGCCTTAGGAGAACAATCAAGCTGGCGATAGAGATTTAGAAAAATGCTGTTCAAGAATCGATTTGAGCGGATAAAGAATGGATTCCAATACTTGCACAATAATTAAAAATCAGCTATCGTGCTGTACATGATTCTGTTCTCCATCGATCAGTGTCGATCGGTTATTAGATATTCTCCTTCGCTCTATTCCGTAAACAATTGCAGGCCTAAATTTCATGACAAGAAGTGTATACAAGAAGCCGATTGACAAGGCGCAGTTGAAGGTCTAGACTGCATTATTAGCAACACACAAGAGTATAGAACAATAGTAGAGATCGAAACGGGTGTTTAAAATGATGCCTGCTCTTACGGTCGCTGGTCGGCCACCGGCGCGATCCTAGCACACGCATATGACGGACGGATCGCAACAGCACTCGTCCAACAGGCAGCAACAACACAGAGCTGCAAGGCTGCCCAATGATGAACGTGTACCTTAAATTTGGATCATAGAAAGTGAGATTAAACGAAGTTAAATTAAGAATGTTCAGGAAACGAACCATCCATCGATGAAGTTGCGTTCTTCTGTGCAGATGAGGGCGGAGGTGGAGGCGGAGGAGCATAGTACTGAGGCGGCGCATACTGTGGCGGCGCCGTCACTGGATGCCCTTGATAAGGGGCTGTAACAAAACACAGACAACGGTGATTAGCAAATCTTGGCTTATGGACAGAGCCCATCAAACACGTAACATCCGAAAACAAATTCTGGACACAGCAATCGATCCCTGATCAAACATGTTCCAGATTTGATGAATGTAGCTCAAATATTGTCCAAAGATCTCATAGCAAGAAAAGGGTTCTTGCCATATGAAACAGAGATCTCTGGGGAAAAAAAGTTGGTGAGGACATGCAGGTGAGGACAAGAGCAGCCATCATCACCATTTCCAGTTGAATACAAAAAGGATTTACCAGAGAGAAATGAAACAAGGATTAGGTCGAAAAACATACCTTGGGAAGGATAGGGATATGAGTACTTGGGATCGTTCATGCTGGTTTCTGACGATTGCGGATAGAAATCTCTGTATCAACTAGGACAAGTGCTGGTAGATTAATGTCGATCTGGGTGGGGTTCTTTTATACACGGGAGAGGAAGCATGAAGGGAAGAAGAGACTTGACGAAGCAAGGCACCTGGATCCTTAAACTCGATCTGGGGTTATGCTAATCTCTCTTCTGGGGTAAAGCCCTTGCCGCATGAAACAAGATTGGAATATATATGAAAATGTCTGCTTAAGAATTACGACAATTAGCGAGCTTTTTCTTGCGTTTCTAAAATGTAAAAGGTACTCTTTGAAACGAATGACTTGCTTGAAATATATTCCTTTCCGATTTCCTTTTAAGTGTCTTGAGAATTTCCGACAAGTTAAAACTATGGGAAAAATGACATACAAGTGCCATAATTTTCAAATGACGTTCATGGAATGCCATAACCTTTTTTTCCCGATCATATAAGTGCTATAATTTATATACAATGTTTGTTTGAGTGTCATAAATTTTCTTTTCAGTCATTTGAGTGACTTATGACTTTTCAATTGGTTACCTTTTTAAAAACATTAACTACAAGTGCTATGCCACATTGGATTTTAGGCAATTGAGTGAATATTATTTAGAAGTTATGAGACTCAAGTGAACATTATATAAAAGTTAAGGTACTTGTAGTATCTTTATCTCAAAAAATTATTGTTATAATTGTTCTTCCTATTTTTATGCTCCATTTGTTTCACAAAAAATGAAATACTTCCGAAAAATATTATCTAAAAGTCATTTTCCAAGAAAATGACAATAGTTTTGGGTATTCGGTTGAAGCCTGAAATTGAAGTGGAAAATATTTTTCGCCATTTGATATCTCATTTGATTTTCCTCCGTGTCGTTCTTTTGATCTTTTTTTGTTTTTATTTATTTTTATTTTTTTATTTGTTTGTTTTTATTTTTTTTTTTTTTTATTTTTTTTAAAAATCAATTTTTAAATTGTTTTATATTCTTCATTTCTTTCCTTTCTTTTTTTTTTTTTAAAAATTTTTTTTTTTTTTTTCCTCAACCATTTTTGCTGGTGAAGCGCCACTGGAAAGCGCCACCTTGGGCCTTGCCACCGTTTGGCGACGCTTGAGCGTCGCCAATCGGTTAGGCTCAAGCCTCACCACCATAGGCTTGAGCCTCACAGCCTTCTAGTGATGCTTAAGCCTCATTACTTCTGGTGACACTCAAGTGTCATCGATCTAGTGATCTCCAGTTGCTAGTGGTTGGTCGCCGGACCCAACCATCACTGGGTCGGGCGACCGGCCAAAGAAGGAGGAAAATAAAAGGAAAGAAAGAGGAAAAAAAGAAAGGAAAAGATAAATAATTATTAGAACTTGATTTTAAAAAAAATGAAAAATGCAAATAAAAATAAAAATAAAGGGAAAATGTATTTGGTGAAAGAAAGTGACGTGGAAGAAGTTATGGAAAATGTTTTTTACTTTTCAAAAATGGAAAACATTTTCTTCACTTTTGAATGTGTTTTTTCCAAAAGTGGAAAACGTTTTCCTTAGCTATTTTATTTTCCATGAAACAAATGTCAGAAAATCTAGAAAACATTTTCTTGAAAGTTATGAAACGAACGGAGCCTTAGTGAACTTAACTAATGCTCTTAATGAGGTAGCTATCACGTATCACCTAGAGGGGGGTTAATAAGTGATTAAACAAAATCTTGACAATTTAAAGCGAAATATAATGAGTCAAGATTAAAGTCTAAATAAGGATCATATTCTAGTATAAGGTTTATAATCCGTTAAGTAGTAAAACAGACTTTAAGGGCATCGGCGAGTGTGCAGTAGACTATAACAATAAATAATAAGAGATTAGGATAAAGAAAAATTGCACACAAAGTTTATAGTAATTCAACTTAGGTTCAGCCTACGTCTACTCTCCCACGTTGACAGTCTACTAGCTGGATTTCACAATATAATCAATCAAGATATTACAATTTTGAGTGTAAACACTCAGTGGTAGATCACACTATCTCACTCATTCATTTTTACATATTTCCATCACAATCACAAATTTGAAGCTCACAAGAGATGAGTATATGATTGAAGTTTGCTTAGACTTTGGAATTTCAAATTATAGACCTCCTCTCTTAGTTGCTCCTTGACACCTTAGTTGGATAGATCTATATCAAGAAGATTGAGTGGCCATTAAGTGGCAAAAACATAATCTCCACATGATTCTATTCGCCCATACAACGTCTTGATTTTCATAAGTAGAGCTTCTTCATTTATAAAAAATTTGCCTTGCGATTTATTTATCAATCAATTTAGATTGAGTCAATCCTATAAATCCATGTATGAAATCCAATCCAGGTCATTAGCCGTTATGTATCTTGGACATGGTCTCATGCTAGACTTGTCACCTTCCGAATATGCAACGTTCTAAGCGCAGTGTATTCTAAACCTTGTATCATTCTAAACCTTCTATGTTCTGAACTAGCGTAAGAATGGGATGAGAATAATTCTCTTAGTCCTTCTCTTTAGTAAGATAATTCGAATGAAAGTCTAATTAAGTTGTGCCTAAAGTAGACGTTGTAAAGTTTCACTCCAAGATGTTTTCCTAGATCAATATATTTCAAGTTAACCATTAAAACTTATGAAGAGTTTTGTGAACATCAAAATCTATTAGAAGTTTTCTCAACACTTGAGTCTTCAGACACTTGCTAGCAAGATATGTATTGTGTTTAACATGACACTTATGGTTATGGAAGTGGATTGTGTAACAAATGGATTATACAAGTCGGAGTAGTAACAAAAAAACAATACGATATTACAAAGATGATTTATAAGTTATAATTGATAACAAAAACCCTAATTATTGTTGTCCGCTGCTGTTAAATGATTCAAACACAAAAAAATGATAGCTTTCTAGCATAGATTAGCCGCATTGAAATATTAAATCACTTGGTTGATTGTTTAAGGAGATTGAAAAGAAGCTGGATGGTTATTTCGCAAAAGTTGAAACAAATTAGAGAAGCGTGGACAAAGAGAATTGGCAAGTGATGACCAAAAGATGAATCAACCGTTTTATAAATATAAATATAAATTAGGGTAAAGACACAAAAACCAAAAAACTTGTTCCATTACTCATATCCCAATTGATCCTTTTAATTTTAAAATTTTGTGGGGTTATTTTTTGTACCACCAATTGATAAAAACCCCAAATAGGAAAATACATTTGACAAATTTACCCCATTTTCCGGTGTACACTTGTGACAAATTTACCATCAAGGAAAATCGGTTTTTGTTAAATTTTCAAAGATGTCAAATTATTAAGTTAAATGACATTTTGACAACTTCTTCCATCTTATATCATTTTACTAACACATTTTTGTTTTATTTTTATGCTTTTTTTTTCTTTTCTTTTCTTTCTTTCCTTTTCATCTTTCTTTTATCACAGTTTCCAATTTTTTTGTTACAGATTTACCAATTTTGAGTTTTTTGAGGTCAAATAAATTAGTTTAGGGTAAATTTGTCATAAATGTACCAGTTTAGGGTTTTTTTATGGTCAATCGGGGTAAATTTGTCACATATATACCAGTTTGGGGTTTTTCATGGTCGGAGGAAGGAGGAAAAAAAATAATTTAGGTAAATTTTTCATTTTTAAAATATAAATTTAAAATTTTTAAAAAGGATATTAACCTTATAAATTATAAAGACACAAAAATGGCTTGCAAAGGAACACTTGTTCCATTAAAATATTAAAATTCCTTTTAATTTTAATTTTAATTTTGTGGGGTTATTGTATATTCAAAATTTATGCTAGCTAGTACGTAGGAAAAAAGCCAATTGATATTGACTATTAAATGTCTGACTATTTTCCTCTTCATTGTTACATTTGCAATTAGCAATTTCTTGAGGAGATCATGCCTATATAGACAGGAACATTTGGTATGAATTCTTTTAATTTTGGAAAATATGGATTTGTTGGGCAATATTGTTAAGCTGCATTTGGTTGTCTATATATGGATTCAGATAGAATATGACATGGTGAGATTAGAATTCTTTGGGACTGTGGAAAGTTGTGTCCTTTCTCGTTAAAGATGCACATTAATGAATAATATTGCATTAGTTATTCATTCAAAGAAGAGAATAAGCCAAAATTTTAAAATGAGAACTAGGGAAAATTCTAAATAAGGGCTAGTGCCTTCATTATCTCAAATAAGGGCCTATAGTGATTTTTATTTTAAACAAGGGCCCAAAATACCATCATCTTCTCAAATGAGGGTCTAAAACGGATCTTATTTTAAATAAGGGCCTGACTTTTTGGTTGGTTAAGGACATTTTAGTCATTTACCTTCTTCTTTTTTTTTCATTTTTTGGTTCTTCCCCCCCCCCTTTTTCTTTTCCTTTTTCTAGTTTTGCTTTGTTCTTCGCCGGCAGTCGATTGGCCATTAGCGATGGTGAAAAAGGTTGGGTGAGGGTTGCCCTTGCCTAGTTTGGCAAGGGCCACCCTCTCTAGCCATTGGTAAAGGTTGACTAGGGCTTGCTAGCTCTCGTTAGATCAAGCGAGGGTCGGCCTCGCCTAGGGCTAATGATGACTAGTGAACCTAGCCCTTAGTGAGGTCACATTGCCGGCAGTTGTTGGCTCTTAACCAAAAAAAAAAAAAAAAAAAAGGAAAAAATGAAAGAAAAGAAAAGAATAAAAAATAATTTAAGATTAAAATTGTAATGGGACGAAAACACCCATGACTAGTCAAAATATTTAGCCGGTTAGCGACTGACGAGGTTAGACCCTTATTTGAAATAAGTATGGCCATTTTATGGCCTTATTTAAAACAATCATGGTCATTTTAGGTCCTTATTTGACATAAAGTTCCATTTCAAATCCTTATTTGAAAAAATGAAAGCACTTCAAGCCTTTATTTGAAATTTTCCAAAGAATTAAGTTAATTTTACTCCACTCATTGATGGAGCATATCGATGAGAATTAGATCCTGTTAATTCAGAGCAATCACTTTTTAGAGAGAATAATTATTTATAAGACACTTCTTTTTAATAAAATTTGAACCAACTAAAATGATACAAAAAAGCTAGAGAAATTTTTTTTTTTTTTTTTTTGGTCTAAAGCTAATGAAAAGTTGATTAACTATTTATTATAAAACCGTTGCTTGCCTGTCCATGGTTTGCATGCTAGTATCTGTATTTTCTATTTAGGATCATTTTTTATTAGATAATATAAAGGCATAATCGCATAACGTGGGTTTTCGGGCCCAAAATTGTAATTCCGAAAAGAAAAAGAAAGGAGAGATTCGGAAGGGAATTTCGAAATTTTGGGGAATAATAAAAGGAAAGGGAATCTCGTCCCATCTATTAAAGAAGCAGACTTTTATTTATTTATTTATTTATCTAAAGAAAGATTTCATTCATTTTGTAGAATAATAATCAAGAGGTACATAGAAGACTTTCAGTGATGAGCAAATGTCGACATCCCCCACTCTATTTGCAACGGCTTGCGGTACGAGTTTAGATTCAATGTCCTCATCACTGTTGTCATGCAAAAACACCAAAATCATTATGTTGAAAGAAGACAAATCAAATATCGGTAATGAACTCCCAAATCAAACACTAGTCTTTTTTTTTTTTTTTTTTGGTGGTAAAAAAAAAACACTAATCTTCAACTGTATCATTCTTGCCTAATTTATTGGGAACAAGTCTATGTTAAGACCATTCTACAAATATTATTAATATCACGAAAAATTCCAAACTAGTATACCTATAACAAATTTACAAAAAACATTTTTTTGTACCTCCAAAAATCCAAAACATCTTCATTTATGACAAATGCATCATCCCCTAGTTTTCATTAAATTTAATTAATACCACAAGTTACAAATTGGTAACAAATAAAAGGTAAAACCTTAAACTAGTTCACCCATTAACTGCCATGTGTCATTCAACTTAGTTATTTGATGGTAAAATTCAATGGAAACAAATATGGGTATCAATTTGAGGTTTTTGTGGTCAAAAAATTAGTTTGTTGTAAATTTGTCATAGGTGTATCAATTTAGGATTTTTGTGGTTAAAAATTTAGTTTGGGGCAAATTCGTCATAAATATACTAATTTGGGATTTTCTGTAGTATTAACCCTTACAAATATAACTTTTCATTGCAAAATATAAGTTCATATAAACTTAGAAGCCGAAATGTATCTTCATTGCTTGACTAATGAACTTGTATGGGATCTAAAATTCAAGTTTGTTACATGCTTGAATTTATAAGCCTATTTAAATTTATGATGAGTGCAAAATAATTTATTTAAGTCCATAGTGACATCTAATTAGGGGTGGTGCATTATGCTTAATCGATTTTGATTAAAGTAAGGATGAAGTCGTGGCAAGCTATTTACAACTAACTCATGTTGGACCTGATGATTACTTGAGATTGATTCGTCTGATGTCGCTCGTGTCCAAATTCATGCTACTCGAATCTCTTATTTGTGGTGCCATCGTCTTGTTGGACTAATCGGGATAGCGCTAGTATTTGCAACATGCAGGTATTAAAACTTCATCATTGCTTTTATTTTTGTTTCTTTATTTGACCACATATGATTAAAGTTTATGAAAGCATTGTTTTTATAATCTATAATATATTATGAATAATTATTTAGGATTGTCATTTATTTTATAAGTGCCGCTTCTCATTGGCCCTAGTTTGCACTTGACCTTGCAAGATGTCATCGAATGGCCATACTACACAAAGTTTTGTCAATCTTCCACTGCAATGATTCTATTCTTACGAAATAGATTAAATAATATTAAGCTATGTTTATTTCATGGAAAATCTTTTGGAAAGTCAATCAATGGAACAATCAATGGAAAATTTATACTTAACATCAAGAAAATGATTTCCTCTTTAAAAAGTTACAAATTCCAAAATATGACTATATATTGGCGCTTGGACCAGAAACTCTTCATTTGAACACGAGAACCCTAATGCTTATTCTCGAGCCATTGGCAGTGGATGTGGGTTTAGAGGCCAACTTTTAGTCCACTAGGGACCATCGAGCCCAAACCTAAGTCCATAGAGGCGGGCTTGAAACCTTGGTGTCCAAGCATGTTTGGGGTTCGAGGCTTGGGTCCTTAGTTGTTAGGCTCAAGATACTAGCGCCTATGCCGGGGACCTCAACATATGGCTCCAAGTCCATAGAAATCGGGCCTAAGACCTTGGTGCTTGTGCCCGAATCCTTAGCACATAGGCTTGAGTCCATCGAGACCAAGCTTAGGTCCATAGAGGTGGTGGGGCCCCGAGACCTCGGTGCACGTTCCTCGAGTACATTAAGGTTGAGCTGGGGTCCCCAGCGCTCGAGCCTTGCTCCATGGAAGCCGTGCTTGAGTCCATAGAGGCCAAGCCGAGGACCTCAAAGCATGTGCCCTAGCCTCAACACTCAAGGCTGGGATCTCGTGCTTAGACTAAGTCCTTGGCACTTAGGCCTCGGTGCCAATGCCCGGGTTCCAATCGACCATAGGCAAGTGACTAACATTTGAATAATGTATGTTTGATTAGGACAATCATATCAAATTTTCTTTACCATACAATGGAAAATATTTTCAATTCATTTCCAGTTTCAGCCAAACACCAAAAACTAGTCATTTTTTCCTAAGAATCATTTTCTAAAAATGTCAGATTTTCTGCCATATAAATAAAGTCTTAGTAACGTTGATCAAATATGCACAATTGATCGTTGGAGTGAGTTGGAATTTTAAAATGGTTTATGATATTGGTTCAATCAAAACACTTTTTCTAGCCTCTTTTGAGATATGGGACTTAAGAGACTTGTATTTTGAAAGACTGGCAGTTAGCTAGATGTTGCATCTATGCCCTTTCTTTAATCATTTCTTTCTTTCATCCTTCCATTGTTTTTCATTTGTTTAAAGTGTGACACCCCAAATTCCACATCAAATGGGTGAGGTCTTGCAATATTTTATGTGATATCCCGATGATTTTGCATGATTATAATATTTGCTACGAACGACAATAAACCGATTTTCTATTAATCTCGTACTCGGGATTAGTAATTGATTTCTTGCGATTATAAAAGTCGTATTTGCAAATCGATTTTAACCATGAATTTTAATTCGATAATTCAAATGGTACTAAATCCAATTTTAATTCGAGGAACTTTGAGGATTTCAAGACTAACCTATTGGACGTCATCTCATTTATTCATTGATTTATCGGTAGGCTTTGAATTTGAGGATAAGTATTCATTGGTCGAGAATTGAAAGCCGGAAAGAGAAGCTAGGCCAAGTGAATGCTTGATGGGCCTCATGCCTAGGATGGGTGGCCAAGAGGGCCTAATTAGGCCCGCCAAGCCCATCCAAGTCCATTTCAAGAAATTGGGCTCAAGGGAAAAATTGGAATTTTTGTTAAAAGGTGTGAAAAGACCATAATGCCCCTTTTAAAAGGGTTGGCATTTAAGAAGAAAAAGACAAGAGGGGAATTGCAAGGAGGAGAGGGTTTAAGGGAAATTTTGGAGGAAAAATCTTCTCTCTCTCTCTCTCTCTCCTTCCCCCTCCTCTTCCTTCTCTTCCTTCCCTTGCTTTGAACCTCACCCCTCCTCCATTCCCTCACATTTGCTTCTTCTTCTTCCTCATTTCCTCTCCATTGCCGCACTTTTTGCCGCCATTCACCTTCGCCATTTCCACTACCTTTGCCCGTGCCATTGCTACCATCCATCCATGCCGTCATGCCATTTGTGCCTGCAATCCCTCAAGCCACCAAACCAACACTACAAGCCACCCTCCCTAAGCTTTTCCGTGAGCCCAAGCTTCGCCGAGCCACGCCATTTGTGCCTCCATTTGAGCCACGAGCGTCACATTCTCGTCGCCGTCATGCCATCTCCATGAGCTCTGCATCGCCGAAAACCGTGAGTTAACCTCCTAATCCTTGATTAGGAAGTTAATTGCGTTTATGCGTAGGGTTAGATTATGGTTAATGATGGTTAGTTTTAGTTAATGGTAGTTTAGTGTTAATTGCACTTGAGGATGGTTAGATTAAGGCTAATTTTAGTTAGTCTTAATTAATTGTGATTAGTGATAATTAACAATGGTTTAGTTGCGCTTAAGGGTAGTTTAGATTAAGACTAATTATAGTTAGTTTAATTAATGGTAGTTAGACTTAATTAATTATAGTTAGTATGAACTAATTGTAGTTAATAATAATCAATTGTAGTTGGTATTAATTTATTATAGTTAGTCTCATAGTAGTGCTAATTAATGATAGTTTAGTTGATAAGTAGAATTTATGCTTGAATTATTGGATAAATTTATGAATAATTCATCTTGTTTGAAGCTTGTTATGCCATGAAAATGAATGTCCAATTTATGAACCTTAAGTATTATTTTTAAAGAAAGGTTTTATTGACATGTAAATGGAAAATTAGGTGTCATGTTTGGATGCCGAATTTTATGTGTTAAATAGAGCAATGAGGTTTTAAAATGAAAGTGTGCAAAGTTTGTGGGTTAATTTTAAATACGTGACCACATGTGATTATTTTACCACAGTTTTACATATGAAAATTGCCGTAGTTTGTTGTATGAGCACAAACCATGTTTGCAATGGGCTAATTAATGGAAGATGAAATTAGTATAAGCATTAGTGTGTTCGAGTGGTCATTTAAAGGAACCCATCACCCAACGAGATTTTGGGATGATGCTTGATTTTTATCGGATGTTCGACGGGGGTCCGGATGTCTAGTTGCGGCTGAGGCCGGACCAATGCTCCTTAAGGAATGCTGTTTATGGTGGGATTTTAGACGACACCATGCTCGATGGGATGAGATGATACCCGGTCATATTAGAAGACTATCAACTCTTGTGTTGATTATGGCCCAAGGGATTGTAATAATTGGACCATGTGTGAATGCAATGTACATGGGTGCATATGAGATGTGTTTTGATTATTCATTAAGCTTGTTGCATTACTATTGGAATTTGTGAATTAATAATATGCAGGGGTGTACTAAGGCGAGGTAAGAAATATAATGTTACATATTTAAGCTACCTCCTAGACAAATTAGCATCCTAATGGAGGCTTAGGTCGTTGACTTACTGAGAATTTTATTTCACTTGTCGTTGTTTGTTGTTTTTAGGCCCGTAGTTATGGATGTGCACCCTATTCATTTTGGAGCCCCATGTCCTTTGGATGGGCAGTAGCCAAGTATGCAGTGTCGGGGACTAAGGCGACCTTTCTTAAGCACATCACCACATTCACGAGAGAGAAGATCATCTAATTCCCCATCACTTCATGGCCTAGTTCATTAAATTCAATGGGGATCTCATCAGTCCTTTTCCAAGGATTGATAGTTTGCCGTAGTGAACCAATGCTGGAGTGGGAATTACTTTGTGGATAGCCCTCGTGATAGAGAAGTTTGGGTTAACTCTGACCTTGCTGGTTTTTATTGTTGGTCACAAATGAAGTCTTCCTTTTGGAATGGGCTTGTAAATGCCAAACTTCCTAGGGTTAACAATGTATAGATTAAAGTAATGCTTTTGGAAATGTTTGTGGCATTTATACTATCTCTATTGTAATGATTGACTAAGTGTTTAAGTTATGCTTCTACTTGTGTTTAATCAAAAGATAAAAAGAATAGATCGACGACGCACTCTAAGACATCACAGCTAATCGACCATTGAGGGATGTTCATGCACTCGGACGTTTGGGCATGACATTTTACGTTAGTAAAATCCACCCCAAATGGCCACAACTTTGTGTAAAAACAAAACTCATTTAGGGAGCTTGACTCATGTCGAACAGTTAGGTCATTAAAGATGCTGTCAGAGCAAACCCCCTCTAATATATGTATGGTTTGTCAAAGGACTAGATCCATTCTTGATCTGACGTAGGAGAAGACTAAATGAGATGCGAGGATTTGGACAAGATACAACTCCTAACAAGCTTCTTTGATGATAGAGAGGCCAAAACTGGATTGAACTATGCACCAAATATGAAGAGTATTGCTAAGCGATATGGTGGACCTTCACTTGTGAATAACATCACATAACCTCCCCCAATTGATGCGGGACTCGAGTGTCACAAATTCCACAATTTAAATCATTGACGCCCTTGTCAGTGTTGGTTTATATTGCTGAGTGATACTATTCTTATTTGATGTAGGGTTTAGTTTAGTCCTACCTCATCCACCATCTTAGAATTCTACCAAGACTACCTTCTTGAAGCCCTCCAGCTCTATAACCACTCCTTGCCATCATTGAAAAAGATGAGTTTAGTTTGTTCGCAAAAGGTACACTCATTGGAGGAAACTTGCTCTGGTACCATTTATAACAACCCTGCTTATTCCACTTACGCCAAACCCTAAAAGGAATATCTTGATGGTAACCAAACAAGGCGATGACTCTTTAGGGTAGATGTTTATGAAGAATATCATAAGATTTTTACCCAATTGATATGAGACTTAAGAAGCACTGACACTTTTTAGAAACTTTCATGTTGTATCGAACACTTCGACATGTGTCCCACACTCTTTGACACTTTCCAAGACTCGGTCAACAAGTGTTGAAAAATAGTCAACTCTCCCAACACTCTTCGACACTCAAGTTGGGAATTCCGACACATGATTTAGATACACACCGGGTCAATTTAAAAAAATAAAAATAAATAGGGATCAAAATGTAAATATGTAAAAAATAAAATAAATAAAACATAATAAATGGGAAAGAATAAAAACTTAATCTTTTATTGTCTTTCGACTCTCACTTCCCGTGATATACAATTTACTCCCGAGTTTGTTTTTTATTTCTCTTCTCTTCCGACACTTTGACATGTGAGTCCAAAATGTAGATTGCTTATTTTCTTTTTTTCCTCAAGTTTTATATTATTGAAATGGAATTGAATTTGTCAAATTGAAACAATGATATGCTTTTAGTATAAATTCATTCTAGGCTCTTTTATTATTATGATCATCATCATCATTATTTATTTGTGAATTTGAATCAAATTTATTTGATTAAAATAATCATAAAAATGATAATTTATCATGTCTATATAAAAATATACATTTAATATATATATAGTTCCAATATGCTAGTTCCAAATTCTCTATTTTTTGAAAAATGATGTGTCAGTGTGTTGTATTGTGTTATGTCATGTTGCATGTTGCATGTTGGTGTTACTTGGTATGAGACTTGAGGGTGCCATACAAAGTGAAGATTCATTGGGCCTCATGCATTATTATATCCTTCTCGGCAAAATCTCTTAGATACTATTTGGTTCAACTTAAAATTAAATCACTTAAAAAGTCACTATTTAATTCTTCGTGGTTAAATAGGCACTTTATCTTGAAATGCGCCTTGAAATATTTAGTAATAAAGACCGTCGCTTCTCGAGCAATTCAATTGCAAGATAAACCAAAAAAGGTATAAAGTCTACAAGGAATTGATTCTTTGAGTGCATAGCCTGACTTTGGCCAACCATTGAAGCGTTTAAATATTACACGCAACGTAACACGCGAAAACTGGTGTAGTACCCAACTCGACCCGAACACGCAAAAACAACCAAAAAAAAAAAAAACGTGACAGAAAGTGAGATCAGCCGGTGCAGAAACAAACCAGTGCAGACTCCCAGATTGTGCTCTAAGCAAGCTTACCTAAGGAGCCAGCAACTGGACGGTTTCATATGTTTGAAGCTTCAAGATAGTAAGGGATTGAAACCTTGGGGTATGTTACAATGTTCGCTGCTATACCATGTATCCGTGGATGATCTCAACTATTTTATCTCGATCGCTCAATGCCAAAGATGCTTTTGAAGAACCTGCGCATGCTGCTTCGAGTAAACTTTGTTCCCTTGTCTGTTCGCGCATAGAATTCAATGAACCCGGAGCACGGTGAATTGAGTCTCTGTTGATGATGAACATGTCAAAGGCTTAAATACTCGACCTTCCATGCTTGTTACAAAGATTCACATTTTACATCTCGAGATGTTTGGGGAGGAGCCAACATACCGCTGTTAAATAGTATTTGGAAAACCTTACTTTCCTTTATTTACATTTGTCCTATGTTACTCGAGAAACTCTATCTTGTTCACTTTATTAACAGGTTCGTGTGAGTATGGGCCGAATCAAAGTATAATGTTGGGTTTTGCCTTGGCTGCACGGGAAACATTAGCGAAGCCCAGTCCAAGGTTCCTTTCTACCAAATTTTTATTTTGTCTCAAGGCCTTTTCCGGAAAAGCCTATTTACAAATAAAAAAGCTTTAAACTTTTAATTTACAAATAAATTAAATATCCTTACAAGATCTTTAAACTTTTGACCTTTCTTTTGACTTTATTTTGGTTCTTAATCAAACTAGCTGTTGTGATATTTAATGTGCTGACAGTTCTTATATATTTTGCTAGCCATTTTCATATTAATTCTCTAGCCGTTGCCTTATATTTCCAACCTTTTCGCTCAGGCTATTTCTCCAATAAACGCCAACCTATTCTTGGTCGTTCTCCAGAAAACAATCCACCTAAAAATATTCTCTTTTTCTCTTACTCTTTCTGCTGGATTTGCATTTCTCATTGTTCTTGCTTTGCCTAAATGTGAAGTGCATACTAACTAGAAGTTCTATTGGATCCTAGAGCATTACTGTGCATTTAAGGTAAGTTTGTTAACCATTCTGTTCTTTGAAATATTTTATGCTTAGAAATAGGTTTTTTTTTTTTTTGATTCCGTTCCCCATAGACAAATTTCTAAGCATCCGAATGTCTTTAGTAACTACACAAAATTTTCATTCCTGGAATTGAAAAAAGAACAAGAATGCTTTTGGTACGACTCTCAAATTTTTTGTGATGAAGAATTTCTTTTAATTTTTTAATAATTTCTTGAGATTTTTTTCTTCTTCTTTTTTTCCTCTCTTCTTCTTTCTCCTCTAGCTAGTCACTAGGCCTCGGTGATAGTTGGCAACCGGCTAGAGTTGAGAGCCGACAATCTCACTAGCCTTGGGGGAGCCTTGCCGGCCCTTAGCTAGAGTGGCCTTGCCTAGCCACTAAAAGGTTGGCCTCGTCCAGCCATGATGTCAACTAATTTTTCTATTCTTGAAAGCAAATCAATGATCAAGGAACATATTTGATATAGAAACAAAAAGTAGAAAAAAAATTATTTCTTTGATTTCGAGAAGAATATCTAAAACCAAGTCATTTTTTTTTTTTTTTCTTTTTCGTTTCTTCTTTTTCTTTTCTTCGTGTGGTTTCAAGAAGAAACACCACCATCAGTTCACCCTCTTAGACTAGTTAGATATGGAAGTTTCGCCATTAACAATTGTTGAATGCCGCCTCATGTGCTATGTCTCGGCTGTAGGACACTATTCATACTTGTATTCAAACTTAAGTTGAAATGTTCAATGCACCTTGAGTTTTAAGTAGCTCTTACGATTATGCGATATCTTCTTTGATTATGCATATCTCGACTAATGTATGTTACCTTTAATAGTCTCTCATAAAACCTATAAAATATATAGAAATATATACAATTTCTACATTCTTGTCTTCCGCATTGTTATTTCTTAACTTGGCATCAAAACAAGAGGTTCTAAGTTTGAATCTTTGCAAGCCCCATTTGCCTTCTCAATTAAATTTCTACGCTTAATATTAGGCAAAAAAAAAAAAAGGCTGAACATAAGAGGTGGAAGTGTTAAAACTTTTAAATAATAAACCACGCATTTATCTAATAACTTAAATGTTTTTAAAATAATTGGCAATGCTCCCATCAAAATCTATCAGAGCAAGTGAAGTGATCTTGTGCCAGCTTTGGAATTTGTTGAAATCTCCAGCAAAATCCCTGGTTTAACACATAGACCTGTATCATCTAGTTGATTTCATCAGATATTCTTCATATTCCCCCAAAAATCACGTATACCAGAAGAACAAGTGCAAATAATATGGCAAGGTCAATTGGATCAATGGTGGATTTATTTTGGCAGAGACAGCTGGTTGATGCAGTTGATCTCGTTGGTGAAAGTGAATTATTCCGGTTCTCCCAATTGGATATGTTATTCGATTCAATCTTCACGTGGTACTTCTTCTGCTGTGGCTGAATCATGGTAGTTTCCTTCTCTTTGAACTCTGAAGCCTGAGCCTACAATACAAATTCAATAAGGTTTTCTAGTTGTTTTGTTCCTCATGAAATCCAGGAGAAAAGGATAATTATTAACAAGATCTTCGCTGCCATGCTTAATCTGCCTAAATAACACAGACTGGAAACTGACAATTAGAACAGTGTCCTACTTTGAAGCTTCTCAACTTCGCCCGTGGACTTAGTGTAATTTGTACCAGTTTACAAACCTTTGCTTTTGCTGGTGCTCCATCAGAAGATGCACACTCTGTTATGATCTTTTCAGTGTCATGAGGATGGTTGAGTTTCTGTTCAACAAATCCTTCCTCTTCCTCTAATGCAACAGCTCCCTCAAGAGTGTCATAGACAGGCTGCTGGTTCTTATTAGCCCAATGATAGTCCCAGCTAGATTCTCCAAGTTGGCCATGCTGCAACCAAAGTATGCAAAGAGAACTGATAAATGCACAGCTTATTATGAGCCCACATATACTGTATTAAACTTTCTGCTAGGAGACTTTCACTCTCTGGACTTCTTGAAGTACAAAAAGTTATGCATCAGTTCAACAGTCAAAATATATATGCGACCAATACTACCTGAATTACTCCTCTGTCTGCTTCAGTTTCACGAATCAGATCATATATATTAAAATGTTCGCCATCAGGAAATGAATCATGATAAAGAGGGGACGTCCAGGGCTCCATCCTACTCCATTCGTTGGTAATAGTCATGCCACTTCTGGATGAATTTTCAGCACTACAGGAACTCCCATTCATGATTAGCTCATTCAGTTGGTTCTGCATTTCTTGGACATGATGCTGTTATTCAAGAACACATGTAAATCCTAAATGTAATTCCTCAATTCTAAAGAGCAAAAGGAAGAAAGTTTTCTACTCTCACATTATCCTTTTTTTTCTCACCTCTTCAAAAGGAAGTTGTTCTGGGTTATCACAATCCATGCCATCACAGCTCTTATCTGCTTGTTCACCAATAAACTTTGAAGTTCCAGACGTCTCATCTACCTTCTCCTCTAAGGAATGAACTAAATCAGCCTTCTGCTGTGGAGAAAACAAGACATGCCAATGCCGTCACAAAGCCAGCACATAACCAGCAGTACAAGGACTCGGCGAATGAGAGATCACAAATATCTTTTTCTGAAATGCGGAAAAGTTACATTTCTTTTTCAAAAGGAATGACGCATCTGCGTTAGCTATCAGACTACCTGTTGGAGTGTTGACAAACTTTTGATGTCTTGCCATACAAAATTTATGCTCGAGTTCATGACATTATCTTCTACAATGTACTCATTTACACTAAATCTAATGTGCTATTGGAAAAATAAATTTACCTGATACGTTTTTTCTGTTTGAGCTTCAATTGCACTGCAAACATCAACATTAAGAAAATGACATGGGAAATTTAACTCATCATTAGTAGGGGATACAGCAAGCCCCCTTCCTGATGAATTTCCCATACTAGAGGAATTTTTAGTCCACGTGAGATGCTCCAGATTAGGTGAGGAGTGGTGATTGTCTTCTGGTATCAGGGCTACGGATTTTGTTCCATTCTTGATTAGCTCGCTGAAAGAAACTTTGGGACACTGAAACTGTGGAGTAGATGAGAAGTCTCCATTCGTTGCCATAGCTGCGTGGTTTGGTTGGTTCCTCAATGCCTGGATAGATGGTTCTTGGTTATCTGCCTTCTCATCTTGCTTCATCTTTAGGAAACAAAGAACGAAACCCATCTGTGGAGAATCCAAGTCAACCCAACTCAATCATAACAACCAATACTTAACAAGCAGCAACATCCTTGAAAACAGATGTTTTTGAAACTAAGTGGAATAAGTATGCTGTCAAAGGTAATATACAATAAAGACCACTATTTCCAGAGATAAGGTTGTCAACCAGTAAACAGTCATTGATGGTCAGTAACAAGGAACCACTCACCTAAAAGCAAGGCCAGTGCATCCAAATGATTCACAATTGCCTAGATCAATAATTCAAGGAATGGAGTATTGCTTGGAAATAAATAGGAAAGAGTAGAAATACGCACATCATCTGGATGCAAATGAAACTCATGCAAGACCCAGTTGGATCTAGCGCCCTTGGAATTTCGGCCATCAAGGAAAACTAATGTGATCTTGAAACCGATCTTTTTGCCGTCATTTTCTGCCTTAATATCTTTATGTTTTCCGGTGATCTTCCAAGAAGAACCACATGGTGTTTTCCTGCCAATCCGTTGGTTCTGCGTCTGTGGACATATGAACCACCATTCTTGATCTTTGGATCGAATGATCGATTTCTCTGCATGTACATTAAAAAGCTCTCTGATTCATGAGTAAGGGACCTACTGTTCTTTTTCTGAGACCTTCTTTTGAAGTTGTGAAAAACCTACCATTGAATTTGGCTGGTAAATCCCACGGATTACTTTCGTAGATGTTTTCTAGTGTCGGAATAATGGAGAAAGTTTCTCTGCATCCGGTTGCTTTCGACTTCAAGTAATTGATTAGTTCCTCCTCCGTTGGATGGAATCTGTAGCCGACTATCGCCTGCTGAAGTAGTAGTGCCATCTCTGTGACTATCTTTTCTGCGGGTACTTGATTCATTGGAGACATCCTAGTTTCCATATCTTGTTTTCTTTCTCACACAAGTGAAGTTCAAGCTAGCTGAGCGTGAGAATTTAGGAAAGTGAGCTTTTGAAGACTTTGAATTTTCTTGAGGACCTCAAGAAGTCACCCACTCACCGCGACAACGACGTCCACTGGTGGATTACTATTATCAAATGATCAGGCCCGTGATTGATTATAATTCCTTTCCCAGGGCATTGTTGCTAGTCCATTCATTATCAAGCAGATAAGATTTCCAAAGCACATTTCCTATATTAGTATTCTTCTTAAGTGGTGGGGTTTAGCATTATCATAATTGCACTTTTGCTTTTCCCGAAGGATAATCGCATGTGCTTGATCTTATGAAGCCTCGAAACTTGGATGTTAATTTCTTTATTCCTTAAAATGAAAAGAGAATGTTTAACTTAGGCAGATATATCGAAAATAAAGATTATTCATGAAAATGATAGAAGATGATATTGTCATTCGGTAATTAATCTATTTTAGCCTGTGTTGCGATTCGGGGTGATAAGTTCTCCGATGGGTTGGTTCGTGATGGAGAACCGATCTTGTGGCTCCCAGTTCCAAAACAGGCCAAAACACAACTGCCCGCAATTATTTTTCGTTTCCTTCTTTGAATGGTTTATTAATTTATTAAAAAAAAAAAAAAAAAGACTAGGAAGAAGATATGGACCCGCTACTTTCTTTCTTAGTCTTCGTGCGACGGAAACACTCGAGCAAAACTGATAAATTATGACAAGCGAAAGACACTTGCTAACAACATGTGTATGTCTATATAAACTCATAGCAATATTAGGATATTCATCTCATTCAGCGATTTCTAGCTAAAATTGGCTGGATGATTCAATTGACAATAAATGAAAAAATTTATGACTCAATTAGCAAAACTGAAAAGTTTATGATTGAATTAACAAAAACGTAGTAGTTTTAGAAATTTTTGGACAATTTTCCCGACTACATGGTAGTGCCATGTAGGACTACCAATGTTGATGTTAATAAATTTTAATAATTTTTTGATGTTTTTTTCTGATTTTTTCTTTCTTTTCTTTTTGCACCTTCTTTTTCCTTTTGCTAGTGGCCAGCCACCGGAGACCAACCACTAGCCATGCCGGCCTAATTGGCCTTGGGGAGCCCTTGCCCAAGCAAGTCCCCATGAGGGTCGGCCTTGCCCAAGCTAGGCAATGGTGACCTCACCCAAACCAGGGGAGGTCGGCCCTCGCTTAGGCCAAGGCGGCCTCACTAGGCATCACTTGGGTGCTAGAGATGCCTAATAAGGCCGACAAGGACCAGCCTGACAAGTTTGGCTTGGCCCTCGGCTGATGAGGGCCAACCTCGTTGAATTTGACCTAAGTGCGGTTGACCTTTGCCAGGTCTCACCTGGTTGTGCCTCACCTATAGCAGGCAAGGCTAGTCTACCCAACATGATCAATGACCAGCCTTCGGTGGTCGACCATTGGCAAAATGAAGAAGAAGGAAAAAAAAAAAAAAAAGAAAGAAAGGAAAAAGAGAAAACAATTAGAATAATAATAAAAAATCAAAAAATATTTAAATATTTTGAAAAATTGTCCATATCAGCATCGCAGTTTTGCGTGGCACCACAAATGCCCACGTTAACGATTTATGGCTAAAATTAACTAAATGTACTAAATTGGTAAGAAGTGAAAATATTTAAGACTCAATTGACTAAACTAAAGGGTTTATAACTGAATTGGTAAAAGTGCAATATATTTAAGATTTTATGAATAATTTTCTCTTATGAGTCACATCTGCTTTAATGTCGGTGCATTACGCTTAATTGGTTTCGATTAAATTAAGGACACAATCGAGTCATGCCATTCATGAGTAACTCGTGATGGCTTCAATGATTACTTGAGATTGACTCATCCGATGTCGCTTGTGTCCAAACTCATGCGGCTCAAGTCTCTTGTTTGTGGTTCCAACATATTGTCGGACTAATTGGGTTAGTGCTACATATTTGATTCACTTCATAACGCGTTCCAACGAATTACATATTCACTTCATAACGCGTTACAACGAATTACATAGGAGTATTAAAACTTTCATCATTGTTTTTACTTTTGTTTCTTTAGATGCACACATGTAATTTAACGATTATAAAAGCATTACTTTTTATAATCTATAATAAATTTTGAATAATTATTTAGTATTGTTATTTATTTTGTAAGTGCCCCTCCTCATTGGCCCTAGTTTGCACTTGGCTTTGCGAGATTTTATCGAATGGAAATATTAGACGAACTTTTGTCAATCATCCACTTCCCTGTATTTAGAATGATTGCATTCATGCCAAATAAATTAAATAATATTGGATTATCTGAATGTTCATTAAACATGCACAATTGATTGTTGGAGTGAGATGGCAGCGGTTTATGATATTGATTCAATCAAAACACTCTTTCCAAGCCTCTTCTTTTAAATTTGGGACTTAAGAGACTTGCATTTGGAAAGATGCTACATCTATGCCCTTTTCTTTTATCTTTTCTTTCTCTTATCCCTCCAACAATGTTCATTTGTTTAAAGTGTGATAACCCAAATTCCATGTCTGATGGGTGAATTCTTGTGATGTTATACATAAGTAGGAAAAAGTGTCAGAAAGTCCTAAATGTATTGCAATTGTGCCATTTAGTCCTAAACTTTTAATGGTGCCAATTCAATTCTAAACTTTTTGATTTAGTGTCAATTTGGTAAAAGACCTTTTCACTTGATGCTAATTGAGTCCTTCCGACTAATTTTGACCAGATTCTATTGATGTGGATTTGGCCTACTTACGTGGCACCGTCGGCACTAACATGAATAATTTTTCATAACTTTTCAATTTTATTATTATTTTTTTGATTTTTTCCCTGATTCTCTCTCTCTCTCTCTCTCTCTCTCTCTCTCTCTCTCTCTCCAAATCGCTTGGCCACTCACCAGGCTCAACCTCGAGCACGCGCGCGCGCAAGAGAGAGAGAGAGAATAAAAAATCGAAAAAATTATTAAAATATTGTTAAAATTGTCTATGTCTGCATTGATAGTGCCTTGTAATCTGGCTAGAATGACTAAATTGGCACCAAGTAAAAGGGTTTAGGACTAAATTGATACTAATTCAAAATGTTTATGAATAAGTTGGCGCCATTAAAATATTTAGAATTGAATTGGCATTATTAAAAAGTTTATGACTAAATTGACGCAAATGTAATAGACTTAGGACTTTTTTGACACTTTTCCCCTCATAGGTAAAATCCACCCCAAACGGTCCCAACTTTGTATGGAATCAAAGTACTCATTCCAGGGGCCTTGATTTATGTCGAATGGTTAGGTTGTTAAACATAGTAACAGAGAAAACCCCCTCTATTACATGTGTGGTTCGTTATGACTAGATCCATTCTTGATCTGATGTGGGAGAAGAATCATTAAGGTGAGAGGGTTTGGATAGGATACAACTTTGGGCATGCTTCTTGGATGATGGAGAGGGTAGTACTTAACCAAACTTCATACTGAGTATAAGGAGTATTGTCGAGCGATATGGTTGATCTTTAGTTGTGAATAACATCACAAAGCCTCCCCCAATCAATGTGGTCCATACCACTAAGCGGAATTTCCTTAATTTAATGTAAGGTCTGATTTATTCATATCTCTTTAACCATCTTAGAAGCCTACCAAGGCTACCTTATCCAACCTTATCCAAACCCTCTAGCTCGATAATTACTCATTGCCCTTGTCGAATAGGGTATGAGTCTAGTGTCCACAAACAACATACTTACTAGAAGGAAACTCACTTTGATGCCATTTATAACAACTGGGCTCGTTCTATTTAGGCCAAGCCCCAAAAGGAATATTCTGATGGGAACCACACAAGGTAGCGACCCTTTCATAGTAGATATTTAATTACGAAGAACATCACGAGATCTTACCCGATTGCTATGTGACTTGGGGTGGCACACAACGTGAAGATTAGATTTACTTCGATAGTCACTATTCAATTCTTCATGTTTAGATAGGCACTTTGTCTTGAAATTGCATCATGAAAAATTTAGTAATACGTTTGCCGTTTCTCGAGCAATCCAATTGCAAGATTAAACCAAACGAGCTAGAGTCGAGCTAGAAGGAATTTATTTTTGAGTGGATTGCCTGTCTTTGGTCACCAATTGAAGCGTTTAAATATTACACCATGTTTTCCTTTTTTTTTCTTTTTCTTTTTTTGGGTCGAACACCATGTTTTCACTTAATAGTCTAAAATTTCGGGTTTGATCTTCCGATAAATTTTCACTCAATGTAATTAGCGAAAACTTGTATTGTACACAACACGACCTATAGACACGAACACACAAAAAGAGTGAGATCTACCGGTGCAGAAACAAAACAGTGTAGACTCTAGATTGTGCTCTAAGCAAGCTTACCCAAGAAGCCAGCAACTGGACAGTTTCGCTTGTTTGAAGCTTCAAGGTAGCCAAGGATTGAAGCCATGGTGTATGTTAAAATGTCCACAATGAAAAAGAGCGAAAACCTAAAGTACATGTGCTGATAGGAAAATTTACTAAAACAGTCATAAACCTATTTTAATTTTTTCAATTCAATTCTAAACTTTTTTTTTTTTTGTTAATTTAGTCATTATCTTGCCAAATTTAGCCGTTTGGCACTAACATGGATGCTAGCTATCGGCCGATGCTGACGTGATAATTTTTTAATAATATTTTACTTTTTTGAATTTTTTTTTTCCTTTCTTTTTCTTCTTCCAGCTAGTCGCCTAACTGACTAGAGGCTACGGCCAATGAGGTCGACCTCACCCACTACTAGTGACGCCTAGTTGTTGGGCAAGCTCACCCTTACCTAGATTTGGTGAGGGCGAGCCTCATCGTGCAGCGTTAGGTGAGCTTGCCCTCGTCGTCACGACTCTGGGCGAGCTGCCTGCAATGGCAAGGCCTCACCTGGCCATAGCCTCGGCTCAATGGCTAAATCGGACCGGCTAGAAGAAGAAGAAAGAAAAAAATAAAAATAAAAATAAAAATTAGTAATTTTTTTTTAAAAATATAAAATATTATTATAAAAGTTGTCATGTTATTGTCGATCGGATGGTTGGCATCCACGTCAATGCCAGCCGGCTAAATTTGGCTGGATAAACTGAATTTGCACGATTAAAAAAAGTCTAAGACTGAATTGGTAAAAAAAAAAAAAGGTCTGAAATGAATTGGAAAAATTACAGTAAGTAATAAGTTTAAGACAGTTTTGGTAATGTTTCCTGTGCTGGTATATTGTATCTCAGGTATTTTAGTTATTTTAGTTCGATCTTTCAATGCCAAAGATACTTTTGAAGAACCTGCGAACGTCACTTCATGTAGACTTTTTTCCGTTGCCTGTTCATGCATAAAAGTCAATGAGCTCCGAGCATGGTTAACTGAGGAGAGAGCGTCTGGAGAGTTTCTACTGACGTTCCATGCTTATCACAAAGATCCACATTCTACATCTCCAGATTTTTGGGAAGGAGCCAACATATTGTTGTTAAATAGTGTTTCGAAAACCTTAATTTATTTATATTCGTCTCATGTCCCATATTGCTTGAGAAATTCTATATTGTTCATTTTATTAATAAATTCACTTGTGTTTGGGCTGAATCAAGTGTAAAGTTGCGTTTCTCCTTCGCTGCATGGGAAACATTAGAGAAGCCCATTCCGAGGTTCCTTTCTACCAAATTTTTTTAATTTGTCTCAAGGCCTTTTCCGTAAAAGCCTGTTTACGAGTAAATTGAATATCCTTACCTTCACACTTTTTAATGTTTCATAGTTTGGTCCTTGGCCAAACTAGCTTTTGTGATATTTAATATGCTGACCGTCCTTATTAGTTTTTATTTTGTCTCAAGACCTCTTCCGGAAAAGCCTACTTACGAGTAAATCAAATATCCTTACATTTAAACTTCTAATTTTTCATATTTTGGTTCTTAATCAAACTAGCTGTTGTGATAGTTAATGTGCTGACAGTTATTATATATTTTGCTAGCCATTTTCATATTAATTCTCCTAGCCGCTGTGTGATATTTCCAACTTTTTCGCTCAGGCTGTTTCTCCAATAAATACCAACCTTTTCTTGGCCGTTCTACACAGAAGGTTCCACATAAAAGTACACTCTTTCTTTCTGCTGGTTTTACATTTCTCGTTATTCCTGCTTTTGCCCGAATGGTGAAGTGCATACTAACCGGAATTTCTATTGGATCCTAGAGCGTTACTGCACATCCACTATCGAAGTGGAAATTATCCTTCAGGATAATACTTGGATACCTCAGACGATATTCATTTCTCTCTCTTTACTGGTTCCCGGAATTTGCACAACATATATCAACTTCATTCACAAACGGGGAAGATAACCTTAGACATTCATTAATGCGACAGAGGGAACTAAGAGGGGACACATTGAGCAAATGAAATGAACTCATGCCATCTAAGACATTTGCTAAGTTCTCCCGTAGAACACATAGACCTTCTTTATCTCGCTGATTCCATCAGATTTTCTGCATATTCCGTCAACAATCAGGCCTACCAGAAGAACAAGTGCCATTAACCTGGCAAAGTAAACTGCTGGATCAATGGTGGATCTGTTTCGGCAGTTACAGCTGGTTGATGGAATTGATCTCGTTGGTGAAAGCGATTCAGTCCAGCTCTCCCCATGGAACATGTTGTCTGATTCAATCTTCATTTCAAAGTTCTTCTCCTGTGGCCAAATCATAGTAGTTTCCTTCTCTTTGAACTCCCCAGCCTGTGCCTACAAAACAAATTCAGAAAGGTTTTCTCTTTGTTCTGTTCCTCATGAACTCCAAGAAAAGTAAAATTATGGACAAGATCTTCGCCTCCATGCTTTATCTATCTAAATAACATAGACTCGGAAGGGACAATTAGAATAGGGTCTTACTTTTGAATCTTCTCAATTTTGACAGTGTACTTGGTGTAATTTGTAATTTGCATCAGTTTACTAACCTTTCCTTTTGCTGGTGCTCCATCAGAAGATGTGCACTCTGTTATGATCTTTTCTGTGTCGTGAGGATGGTTGAGTTTCTCTTCAGTAAATCCTTTCTCTTCCCCTGGAACAGCTCCCTCAAGAGTGTCACAGACCGGTCGCTGGTTCTTCTTAGCCCAACAATTGTCCCAGCTAGTTTCTCCAAGTTGGCCATACTGAAACCATATTAAGGAAAGAAAATTGATAATGCACGGCTTATTATGTGCCCATATATACTGTATGGAAATTTCTGCTCGGAGACCATCACTATCTCTGGACTTCTTGAAGCACAAAGAGTTATGCATTAGTTCAACAATCAAAATATATATGCAATGAATACTACCTGAATTACTCCTATGTCTGCTTCCAGTTTCCAAATCAGATCATTTAGACCAAAAGGTCACCATTAAGAAACAAATCATGACCAAGAGGGGACATCCAGGGCTCGATCCTACTCCATTCATTGGAACTCCCGTTCATGATTAGGTCATTCAGTTCGTTCTGCATTTCTTGGACATGATGCTGTTATTCAAGAACATATGTAAAACCTAACTGTAATTCCTCATTTCTAGAGGGAAAGGAAAAAAAAAAATTTGACTCTTGCAAAATACTTGTTTTTTGTCACCTCTGCAAAAGGAAGTTGCTCTGGATTATCACAATCCATGCTATCACAGTTCTTATCTGCTTGTTCACCAGACATCTCATCTACTTTCTCCTCTATGGAACGAACTAATTCAGCCACCTGCTGTGGAGAAGAAAAAGACATGCCAATGTGAACACAAAGCCAGCACATCACCAGCAGTGGAAGGACACGGCTGAACAAGATTTTCATATATAGCTTTTTCTGAAATGCAGGAAAAGTTGTATTTCTTTTTCAAAACGAATGATGAATCTAAAATAGCTATCAAACTACCTGTAGGAGTTTTAACAAACATCGGATGTCTTGCCATACAAAACTTATGCTCGAGTTCATGACCCATTATCTGCTACAATGAACTCGTTTATACTAAAACTAATGAGTTATTGGAAAAAAAATATTTACCTGATTTATTGTTTCATTTTCAGCTTCATTTGCACTGCAAACATCAACATTAAGAAAAGGATGTGGGAAATTTAACTCATCATTTGTTGGGTCAGGTACAGCAAGCCCCCTTCCTGATGATTTTCTGTACTAGAGGGATCTTTAGTCCCCACGAGATGCTCCTGATAAGGTGAAGAGTGGTGATTGTCTTCCTGTATCAGGGCTAGGGATTTTGTTCGATTCTGATATGATCCGTCACTCTTGCTGTAAACTTCATCAGATAACTTGCCAATAACCTCATTTGGCTCGCTAAAAGAAACTTTGTTGATTCTGAAACTGAGGAGTTGATGAAAAATCTCCATTCGTTGCCACAGCTGCATAGTTATCTGCCTTCTCATTTTGCTTCATCTTTAGGCAATAAATAACGAAGCCCGTCTGTGGAGAATCCAAGTCATCCCAACTCAATCGCAAAAACCAACACGTAACAAGCAGCAACAACATTCTTAAAAATAGATTTACAGAAATTTGGGGGAAAAAATGTCGTCCAAGATAATGGACGAATTGGTATTTCAAGACCACTTTGAAATGGAGTAAATTACTTGGAAATAAATAGGAAAGAGTAGAAATACGCACATCATCAGGATGTGGATGAAACTCATGCAAGACCCAGTTGGACCTTGTGCCCTTGGAATTCCGACCATCAATGAAAACTAATGTTATCTTGGAACCGATCTTTTTGTCGTCAGTTTTAGCCTTAATATCTATATGTTTACCGGTAATCTTCCAAGAAAAGCCACATGGTGTCTTCCTGCTAATCCGTTGGTTCTGAGTCTGTGGACATATGAACCACCATTCTTGATCTTTGGATCGAATGATCGAGTTCTCTGCATGCACATAAAAAAGCCCTTTGAGTCACGAGTGAGGGGGTTCCTGTTCATTTTCTGAGGAACTTTCTTTGAAGTTGTGAAAAACCTACCGTTGAACTTTGCTGGTAAATCCCATGGATTAATCTCGTAGATGTTTTCCAGTGTCGGAATAATGCAGAAAGTTTCTCTGCATCCGGTTACTTTCGACTTCAAGTAATTGATTAGTTCCTCGTCGGTTGGATGGAATCTGTAGCCGACTATTGCCTGCTGAAGTAATAGCGCGATCTCCGTGACTACCTTTTCCGCGGGTTGTTGATTCATCGGAGAGATCCTACTTTCCATATCTTTTTCTCCTCTCACACAAGTGAAGTTCGAGCTAGCTGAGAGTGAGAATTTAGGATAGTGAGCTTGAGCACACTTTGAATTTTTGTTGGGGTGTGGTCTTATTGAAGTCTTCACCTTCCTCAAGAAGTCACCCGCTCACCATGACAACGACATCCATTTTTAGATTACTCAAATTAAACGATCAGATCAGTGATTGAGAATAGTTTCTTTTCCCCAAATCAGTATTGATGGTGCATTGAATTGTGAAAAAGCAAATAGGGTTTCCAAAGCACGTGTCTTGTATTAGTGGTGGTAGGGCTTAGCATGGTCATTATTGTCCTCTTGCTTTTCCAGAAGGACGATCTCTGTGCTTGGTCTTAAGAAACCTCACAACTCGGGGATCAGTTTCTTCGTTTCTTAAGATGAACAGAGAAAGCAGACGTATCAAAAATGAAAATTTGTTCGTGAAATTGATAGAAGACAATACCATCATTCGATATTTAATCTGTTCTAGCCCGTGTAGAGATTGCGAGTGATTAATTCCCGAATGAGTCCATTCCTTAGCGGGAACCAATGTCGTGGGTCCGGGTTCCAAAAACGGCCAAAGCACAATTGCCAACAACTATTTTTCTTTCGATTGTGCTTTTTCATTTTCCATTTGGTTTAGACATTTCATTCTTTTTGCGTTTTAACCATACTATCCCTTGTGAAATCCATCGCTTCTTGTATGATTCTATAAAAGTGATTTTTCATTTTGTCTCTTTTTTTTCTTGTGGGTCTCACTTTCTTTCTTCTTATTTCTTTTCATGCCTACGAAGTTTCAGTTCTCCACTTTTGAAAATCGTCTATCTATTTTCTTTCTTGTAGGCCATTCTTTTCTTTCTACGCCTCCCACTTCTTCTTCTTCTTCCACAAATGTCTTCTACATCCACAATGCCCAAAAGAACTACTTGTTTCAACAATTCACACTCTCCTCATTCGGTATTGGAGGGACAATTCTAGTGAAAGCATTTTTTTTTCCCTTTTTAGTTTTCTTGGTCTCAAATCATACCCTCCTCATTCGGTATTGGAGGCACAATTCTAGTGAAAGCATTTTTTTTTTTTCGCTTTTTAGTTTTCTTGGTCTCAAATCATACTTATTCCATTCGTTATTAAGTATATTTCTTGATATCTTTTCTTAAAGTGAATTTGGGTTTTAGGTCATATAAATGCTTGATCTTGTGTTTCAATCCTGTGTTTAAAGTGTAGTGTGCATCAAAATAGTGTTTATGAATTAATTGCACAGTTGTTTTGTAGTCTGTGGCATACATGCATCTTATAGACTTTTGCTTCCTTTGGGTTTAGTTTCTCTTTATCATTTACATAAGTCCTTCATCATCAATTTTGGGTTTGCTATATTCCTTCTCATCAATTGACTTGTTGGAAATAATGATGCAGGATACAAAAGAGATGATTTGCAAAAGCGGAGAACTGAGACAAGCAGGGAAAGAAATAAAGAAAAAGGAAAGTGGGATCTGCAAGGAAAAAAAGACAAAATAAAAAGCGTAAACGAAATAATAATAATAATAATAATAATAATAAAAAAATAATAATAATAATAATAATAATAATAATAAAAGGGAGAATTGAGAAAGAAATAAATAAAGAAAAAAGAAAGTGGAACCGGCAAGGGAAAAAAACAAAAAAAATGCATAAACGAAATAATAAAAAAAAATACTTTTATAGAGTTATAAGTAATAAGCCCCACAAGAGATAGGATGATAAAAACACAAAAAAAAAAAAAAAAAAAAAAAAAAATAGAGTGTCTAAGCCAAAAAGGAGTGGAAAAAACCCCTTTTCTTTTTTTCTTTAAATAATTTACTAATTTATCCAAGATTAGGAAGAAAGTCATGTGACGCTACTTTCTTTCTTAGTTTTCGTGGGACCCACTGAAGTAGCCAAGCAAGACTTGTAAATTTTGACAAGCAAGACTATTGTCATGATTGTTCTTCCTATATTTACCTCACTAAATTAGCGCTATTAAAATTCATTTATTTCGAGAAAAAAATGTATATTTTTGAAAAATATTTTTCAGAAATCATTTTCTAGAAAAAATGACTTTATATTTTCTGATTTTTGATTGAAACCTAAAAATTAACAAAAAATATTTTCTACCATTTGGTGTGAAGAATTTGTTTTGATTTTTTTTTTTTTTGGAGAAAATTACAAAAAATTCAATTTTTTTAAAAATTGCTTTAGTGCTTTTATTTTTATTCTTATTCTTATTTTTTTCTTCTTCTTTTTTTCCTCTCCATCATTCCTTTGCTTCCTCACCACCATCCTCATCTCCTTCCTCCAACGATTCATCCCTTGTTGGCTCTTGAGAGGTGAGCTTGCCCTAGGTTAGTGAGGCTCGAGCCTCACCAGCCTTAGGCGACTAGTAAGCCGAACCTTGCTAGATTGGCAAGCACAAGGCCTCATGAGTTGATTGTCCACTCGAGCTTGAACAAGACTAATGGCAAAGGAAGAGGAGGGTTTCGTGTGGACAACAATGAGTTTGAATGAAGAATCAAGCCCGAGCAAGTGGATTGGCAAGACTCAAATTCATTTGTTGTTGATTAGGAGCTGTCGCCATGGCTAGTGAGTGACCATGGAAGAAGTAAAAAGAACAAAAAAATGAAAAGAAAAAGAAATAAAAAAGAAAGAAAATTAAAATAAAAAATAATTAAAATTTTGATTTTTTTATTACTTTTATAATAATGAAAGTTTCATAAATTAAGGACCCGAGCTCAAGCATCAAAGACCCACACACGACGTTAGTGGACTCAGGCCTAAGTGCTGGGGACCAAATGTCGAGTATCAAGGATCTAAACATGGCCTTTGTGGACTTGGGCTTGGGTGTCGGGGCATTAGGCAAGAGCATTAGGAGTTCGGGCCTGACCTTGATGGATCTCGGCATGGTCCCTATAGGCCTAGGCTTGGGTACCGAGGTCCTAAGCCTAGCCTTGATGGACTTAAGCCCATTCGCCAAAATCTTGTAATGACCTCAACTCCATCTAGGGTCAAAATCACATGGGAGTTATTTTCACAACATTCCAAGCTCATCACCTTCTCAATTTTTTTTTTTTTTTAATTTTGATTTAAGCACTTGCAAAAATGTGAACAAACAAACTCCCCAAACAAATAATAACTAGAAGACTTGGATATAAATCACACTAAACACATTACTCTATATTCAAACAATACATTTACAAGCCCCTTTCTTTACGGCCCTCTTTCTTTTTTCTTTTTTATATCATACTACAAGTATGCACATAGGTCGGGATCTCCTCTAGTGTGATTACAGCTTCCAAAACTAATGTGACACTTCCATGTTTATAAGTTTGGAAAAATAAGAGAATTAGTTGAGGGACTCGATAAGTAAAACTCTAATTATCTACTAAAAGATGACATCTCATCATCAAAATTTAGTAGGTACAGACTCATAATACAATGTCGATAGCAAATCAATAGCAAACCCATTGCTATCTATCAACTATCTATATGTGATCTACTTTCAAATTACAAAACAAATTATTTTACCAAACAAGCTTATCAAACAACATACAATAACATGCACTATAAGTACATTAACTGTCTCAAATGATTCTTCCCATATTTTCAGTGGCTTCCAGCTTCAAGTTGGGCATCCGGCCTTAGACCATGCATCCTGTACTTTCAAGGGCTTATTGGCTCAACTAGGGCATCTAGCCATTAAGCCAAACATCTCATACTTTTAAGGGCTTTTCATATTTTTAAGGGCTTCCTAACTCAACCAAGGCATCTCATTCTCATGAACAAGGCAAGGAAACGTATCATTTGAGGTAGAGTTGTGCGCTTGGCCTATTCCCCTAAAAGATTTGCCCTAGGCATATCAAGACACGTTCACAGCAATTTAACTTTCCTTTATATGACCACACATCATATACCACACAAGCTAGTTCTTTATCTTTCTTCTTGGCCAATGTATACAAGGCCCAAGGCATGCTCATTCAAATGTGTGTGCCATGATCACCATTGCCATACTATACAAATCAGGTATGATTCTTAGCTCATGGCTTGAATTGCATGCCTAGGTCAATCCTCATACCAAGCAAGGCTTGGAATTGACACGCTTTAATGCCATACCAAAACCTTATGGGCTTGGGCAATCTCCATACCAAACAAGATTTGGAATCGACACGCCTTAGTGCCAATCTAAGACCTTGCGGCCTTAGGCGATCCCCTCTCAATGTCAATCCAAGGCCTCACTGCCTTGGGCGATCCCCACACCTAACAAAACTTGGAACCGGCATGCCTCGATGCCGATCCAAGACCTTGTGCGACCTTAGGCCATCACGACTTGACCATGATCTCGAGCCAAGTGAACCTCGACCTCGTCCCAAGGCGTGAACACATTTAAGCGTGCAAATATGAACAAACGATATAAAAGAACATTTTAAAATACACATGGCTTATATGGGTGAGAACACAACCAAACTCAATGACATAGGTTATTGCCCTAACTAAGAGTTAGAGATTCCATTTACTTTCAATGAATCTCGATAAACTAGAAGTGGTTTTACCAAGAAAGGGCCGTCTAGTGAGGCCGTAGGTGTCCAAAGCCGAGAGATGGAAAGGGGTGACGGTGAGAGGGTGTGAGAGAAAAAATAGAGTAAGTGAAGAAGAAGAGGTGGGGGTGAGGAAATGAGGGAGGATGTTTCTATTTATAGGTCAAACCTCATTAATGGCTCCAACTTGTTCTTAAGGAAGATTCTATGGTCATGATTACTTAATCTACTCCTTACCACCTAGGTTAATGAGTCATACCCTCATTTAATGACTAACCTCCAAAAAACATGTGTTACTTGTTCTTCAAGCCACTCCTAAATGGTCTACCTAAACTTGTGAGTCGCAATTTCATCATTACTTGGTTAACTTGCTCTCTACAAGCAAAATCTTAGGTGTAATGATGACCAAATTTTTAGAGTCCACTTAAGCCTATGACTTACCATCTTAATTAATGGCTTAGATTTGGGCAATCATGAGGTTTACATATTTACCATATGCCTAAATTCAAGAACTTGCTCGCCATGCCAAGTTCTCTAGAACCTTCTCTTTTGTCTTCCCTTGATTGGTCCACATGAGCTCTTGATCCATTCTTGGAGAATAAGTCACTTTGAAGAGATGGCACCCTAAAGAGTAATGTGGCGCCTAAGCCTTAGAATAGTAATAATTGGTCATTGTAATTTCTTTATATTGGCACATTTGTCTAAGAGTTCTTTACTTAATCCTCAAGGCAAATCTTGGATAATGATTACCAAATCATTCTTATGCCACTTAAGGTGGGTGAATCATCACTTTCATTAAATGATCCAAGTGATTCTAGAATGTTTTATTTTAGCCATTTTCAAAGATAAGGTAAACATGAGAAATAGACCATCGAAAGTGTAATCGGGATTGGGCAAAGGCTTTTTGTGTACATCCCCTATTGACCATTTCAACACACCTGAGATTCATGACAAAACCATCCTTAGTGTGGTTGTCATAGGTAAAATTGCCTACTTCGGCGAAATCAGTGTGCAAAAGTGTGGGCTCAATTGCTAGCCTTAGGGTCGGTACTAGCCGAGCAGATGAGCTTCTAAACTGACCCCAAGCCCGGTCGAGGCTGACTCCCGATTGTTATGTGGTTGCACATGATTGGTCAATCCATGACCAACACACGATTGCACCGAGTCAACTCATGGTCGTCCACGGTTGGTACATTACCGAGCGAAATCACTCACGATCAGAACGTGACCACTTGGGATCGATTCATAATTGCTCATCGATCCGTGGTGATACGTGACCATCCCTCGATCAACCATTTATGGTCGAGTAGTCGATCATTGGCCAAATGACTTAGGTTCACTTGCATGGTCATTAAATTGTTCTGCAATCGATCTTTTGATCAATTCATGGCTGATTATTTGATCGAAACATGTTTAATCCCTCAGTTACCCTTCTGATTGGGCCAATCGGTCCATGGCTGATTCTTGGAACGATCCATGGCCGATCCTTGCCACTAGCATACCAAACTCATAGACATTTCTCATGGGTCATAAATTGTGGATGTTATAGACCTAGTGCTGAACGCCGAAATCCGAGAATCAACGTTGAGGTTTCCATGTCCAAGCATAAAGTTTCGGGTCTAATTGCTGAAACCTAATCATATTTTGGAAACATTTTTAGTTCTTTCAAAGAGGAAATCATTTTCTTCAATTTAAGCTTTGATTGGAAAACTTTTTCCATTGACTCATTTTTCTAAACGAATCAAACGCCTAAAAATGAGGAACATGTTTTCCACAAATATATATATATATATATATATATATATATATATATATATATATATATATATATATATTTAAGTAGAAAATAAATAATTTGAAAAACATTTTTCTAAGTGATCATTTGAATCACTTACAGAAATAAATGAATAAAAATTATTTTCATCATCCACAAAATTGTTTAGATATAAACTGTTGTTGATAATTAGAATATTTTTCAGGTTAATTATTTTAAACGATTCAAGTGATATTTTTTAGAATTTCAAATCATTTCTTTTCCATGAAATAAATGAAACCTTTGTCATTAAACAACTTGATACCAACATTTGCATAGCCGTATAGACAAACATGCATGTGTGTGGTTGGTCAGACATAACACTTTTGCAAGGCAAGTTTTTAATGGGTGGATTATGGGAAAGTTGGATGGAGTAATTTCAAATACACGGCCTGTGTTATCTTTTTGAAACAAAACTGACATGCAAATCTTTCACGTTTGATCTGGATGATTGAGCAATTTTTCAAAATGTAACTATATACATTTACACTGATGGGAGTGGGCTGCGTAACAACTGGATTATGTGAGAAGTGTATTCTATAAAAATCGTGGTTGGATTAGTCATAAAAAAGAAAAAAAGAAAAAAATATGACATGAAGAACATGACTTAGAAGTTATAATTCATTATGAAACCCTAATTATTGTGGTCCACGGTTGTTATATGAGTCAAAAAAAGAAATTTTGAATCAATTTGGTTGATTGTCTAAGGAGATTGAAAAGGATCTGAATTGTTATTTCATGGAAGTTGGAACAAAACAGAAAGGCATTGACAAAGTAAAAGTATAGCTAAGTGCTAACAGAAAGATGAATCGACCATTCTATATATATAAAAAATGGCTCAACTTCAATGAATGCGAACTTCAAAGACAAATTCCATTTCTAATTGCAATACTCTTTTTTTCTCCATCATGTCTTTTCTGTGGCAAAAACAGTTTTTGTTCTTGCCCTACTCCTAATTATCTAAGTAGAGAGAGAGAGAGAGAGAGAGAGAATGAAGAGATACAAGAAGTGCAGGTATGGTTTGGGGTCTGTTTGGTTCGGTTTTGTAAATGAGCTTCGAGTGTAATGCAAATGCTGAAAGTCAAAGTTATTTGAGGAAATGGAAATTATGTTTGTTAAAACCTATTTGCAAATGGACTTCGAGTTGAATATGTGTTTGGCCAAAAAACTTTTGTAATGGGCTTGGAGTGTATATATATATATATAATTTGGAAAAATGAACCAAACCTTTCGCCGAACTAGCGAACGGATATGGCCGGTGGCCACATAACCCTTTGTTGGTCCAGAGAAAGGTTGTCTCCTTTTTTTCTTTTTTCTTTTTATAAAAAGATTAACTAGGGACAAAATTGAAAATTTAAAGAATTTGTGAGGATAGTTTTGGAAGCAAAAAATTAATTTCAGCATTTGACTAAATGTTGAAAGCATAATGTTGTTGGATAAATCTTTGTGAAGTGTTTTGATGCTAACAAAACGTTTCCATCAGTCTAGTCTGAAGATCTCCAAACTCTGCTATTTAAAGTCTGAAGACCTCCGGACAGCCAGACTCAAGACTCAAAGTTTATCCTCATTGACAGTCTCTAATCCGTTGAAGAAAGACTATCCGTAACCTGGATGTTTCATTAAGGATACGATCTTATCGTTGGAGAAGATCTCTTGGCTGGATATGACATAACAGAATCCTTTGATTGATCAAGATTGATTCGAGGATTAAGGATCCGATGATTGGCGAAATATTCATGGAAGGTTCTACTTATGGAAACCGAGATCCTGATTGTATGGGCGAACATGATTGATGGTCTATCGACATGTTCCTTTAATAGCTCGAATGATTTTCCTAATTGATTCTGTCCAACGGGTAGATTGGAGGAACTCCTTTGGTAAGTGCCAACGGGTATGATGGCATGAAGGAGTATATAAGGAAGACGTTCTAAGTTGTTCGAGGTGTGCGCGATAGAAGAATTCCAAAGTCTGAAGCTCCTTGTTGTTTAGTCAATTCATTTGAGCGAAATCTTGTACGCAAAAGAGAGTCTATACTTGTGAGAATCTTTGAGGAAGTGTGGTAGAATATCTACACTTTGTGGAATCAAGGAAAGACTGTGTCTTTGTAACATCTCTTTTGTTCATAGTGGAATCCAGCCGGTGGTCGTCGGTGCGGAAGAGTGGACGTAGGCTTGGAATAAGCCGAACCACTATAAACCATGTGTTCAACTTTCTCTTCCTTACACTCTGTTTTACTTTGATCGTATTTCATTTTGTTAACAAGAAGAGAATTCCCTTTCTATCATTTGCCTAGTATCGCTTCCGTATCTTGAGAAATTGTTTTTACACCTATTCAGCCCCCTCTAGGTGTTTATACTAGTCATCTCAATTGATATCAGAGCTCGTGTACTCACTTTGTTTGAAGTGCTTTACTTCAGAGTTAAAGATCCATGGCTAGTATGTTGGCTCCAGGGCTGGTAGAAGGGCAAAGCAATACCAGACCGCCTTACTTTGATGGAAAGGATTACAATATTTGGAAGAACAAGATGAAAGCGTTCCTAAGATCAAAGGATCCTTTGGAATGGGATGTCATAGAAAGAGGAATTACTCCAAAAGCTGCATTTGTCTCAGAAAGAGGAAAAGAAGCTGTTGAGTCTAGTGAAATGACTCAGGAAGAGATAATCAAGAGACAAGCTCTTGATGCAAAAGCAATTTACTCTTTGTATTGTGCTTTGTCACCTCACCGAATATAACAGAATATCTTCTTGTGTTACAGAAAAGAAGTCCGGGATAGATTACACATTACCTATGAAGGAACCGATCGAGTGAAAGAGACAAGAATCAACATTCTCCTCGGTCAATACGAAGTCTTGAGAATGAAATCGGGAGAATCTATAACCGACATGTTTAGTCGTTTACGAGATATTGCGAATGGTCTTGAAAATCAAGGTCAACCAATTTCGATCCCATGAAAGTAAACAAGCTCTTTGCGTGGACTCTCCAAGAATTGGAATCACATAAAGACCTCAATCAGAGAGACCCAAAGAATCATGCCTCTATCTGTTGATGAGTTGATTGGAACTCTTCAGTCTTATGAAGTGGAACGAATCAATGAAGACGAAGACCCTAAAGGTAAGAAATCCATTGCATTAAAATCTAATGATGATTCTGATGTTTCAGATTCGAAGACGATATGGATGATGAAGAGCTTGCTTTCATGATAAGAAGATTGAAAGCTGAACGAGAAAAGGAAGAAGATTCAATTCAAAGAAACAAAGTTTTCAAAAGCATCGGACCAAGTCTGCTTTGAAGATGATGAATCAAACAAAGATGTAGTCTCGCTTTGAATATAAGAAAAAGGGACACATCATACCCAATTGTCCTCTTCTGAGGAAGAAGAAAGGAAAGACTGAAAAGTATCAAAAGGCTCTCAAAGCAGAAACCTGGAGTGATACAGAGTGCGAAGATAGTGATGATGATTATGCCAACATATGTCTAATGGCACAATCAGATTCAGACTCAAACTCTGAATCAGACTCAGAAAGTGAATTTGAGGTTAGTAACTTCAAAATTCCTATTAAAGTTTCGAAATACATTGATGAATTATGTTTTAGTCTTAAGACTTCTCTTAAAAGAATTTCCGAACTCAAAAAGGAAAATTCTGCTCTAAAACAATGAGAAAATGTTTTGGAAGAAAAAGTGAAATGCTTAGACAAGAATGTTTCTTCTCTTAAAGAAAGTGAATATAATCTTTTAAAAGAAAATGCATTCTTAAAAATTGATATCTCAAATATTTCCAAAAGATTTTATTTAGGATCTGAAAAACTGGAGAAAATACTTTCTGTTCAAAGACCTTATTTCAATAAATCTGGTTTGGGAATGACTCTTTGAAACCATTCCTTTAATTGATTTTTCTAAAGTGAAAGAAAGAATCAGACAAAGACCCACAAGAGATGCTTACAAAAATCATTTTAAAAGGACCTTTGTAAAATCAGTAGGTCGCAATGCTCTCAGATGTTCAAAGTGCAATAGTACAGATCATTTTGAAAAAGAATGTCCTATGGTTTGGAAACCTGTTAAGAAAGTATGGGCTAATACTGCTTATTATACTAACACCAATGGACCAAGAAAATATGGGTACCAAAGAAAATTTGAGTTTCTTTTTTAAATGCAGTCACTATCAAGAAAAAGGTAAAATGGTATCCTGGATAGTGGATGCTCAAGACATATGACAGGAGATTCAAAATGTTTCATAAAGCTCATTCAAGTGAATGGTGGAAACAGCAAAGGAAAAATTGTGGGATTTGGAACTGTAAAGATTGGAAATCTCAAAATAAGCAATGTTTCTTTAGTTGAAGGGCTCAACTACAATCTGCTTAGTGTCAGTCAGCTATGTGATGCCGGTTTCAGACTTTACTTTCAAGAGGGTACTTGTTCAGGAACCAGTAAAGACTCTACTCAGTCATTTATGGGTCGAAGACATGGAAATATCTACCTCTTGGACGTGAAACCAGATGAATCACAATGTCTAATCTCAATCCAAGACGAAGCAAGCTTATGGCACAGAAAGCTTGGGCATATTAACATGAAGCAGATAGCCAAAATTTCAGCAAAGAAGCTTGTTCGTGGTCTACCCAATTTATCATACCAAAAGACTGATCTATGTACACCATGCATATTGGGAAAACAGGTAAGAAATTCCTTTAAACCAATAAATCAAGTTTCCACTAACCGTGTCTTTGTAGCTCTTGCATATGGATCTCTTTGGACCAACCGAACATAGAGCATTGGAGGTAAGAAATACTGCCTAGTAATTGTGGATGACTACTCACGATTTACTTGGGTATATTTCTTGGCAAGTAAGTCTGAAACTTTCTCTTACTTTGAAAAATTTGCTAAGAAGATTCAAAATGAAAAGGGGTATGTTATTTCAAGTATAAAAACAGACCATGGAGGTGAATTTGAAAATCAAGATTTTACAAAATTTTGTGATGAATCGGTTTTCAGCATTTGTTCTCTTCTCCATATACTCCAGAACAAAACAGAGTTGTGGAAAGGAAGAATAGATCTCTTCAAGAAATGGCTAGAACTCTTTTAATTGAAAGCAATATCTCGTCACGATTTTGGGCTGAGGCAGTTTCAACATCATGTTATATTATCAATAGAGTTTTTCTAAGACCTATTCTTGAAAAGACCCCCTATGAACTATTCAAAGAAAAGAAGCCTATCGTTTCATATTTTCATGTGTTTGGATGCAAATGTTTTATATTGAAAAATGCAAATGATCGAGTTGGTAAGTTTGAAGAAAAGTCGATGAAGGCATCTTCCTTGGATATTCAACCACAAGCAAAGCGTATAGAGTCTACAACAAGAAGACTCAAACTGTGGAAGAATCAATGAATGTCAAATTTCAAGACTCTATACAAAATGAATCTATTCAGACTCATCTTGAAGAGACGGAACCTGCTCCAAACTCTACAAAGTCTAAATCCCAAGTAGCAGCTCAGACTTTGAAGGACCAGCAACAAGTGACTGTTGAAGATTCAAGCGAAGGAAGTGACCATCAATCTGACAAATTAAACAGCAACTGGAAGCATAAGTCTAGTCATCCCAAAGATCTTATCATTGGTGACATCAATGAAGGAATTCGCACAAGATCCAAAAGGCACGAAGAGTCTAGTCTTTGTGGCTCTTATTTCGAAATAGAACCCAAAAGCATAGATGAAGCTTTATCCGATGAAAGCTGGATTGAAGCTATGCAAGAAGAACTCGACAATTCAGAATTAATGATGTCCGGGAGTTGACTCCTAAACCAAAAGGTAAATATATTATTGGAGCTAAATGGGTTTTTAGGAACAAAATGGACGAGAAAGGAAAAGTCATAAGAAACAAGGCAAGAATCGTGGCCAAGGGATACACGCAAGAAGAAGGGATTGACTATGACGAGACTTACGCACCAGTAGCAAGATTAGAAGCAATTCGTTTATTACTTGCATTTGCTTGTCATAAGAATTTCAGGTTATTCCAAATGGATGTCAAAAGTGTCTTCCTAAATGGATTCATCCATGAGGAAGTCTATGTGGAACAACCACCTGGGTTTGAAGACCCAAGGAAACCAGACTCAGTATTCAGACTCAAAAAGGCCTTGTATGGCCTAAAACAAGCATCTCGAGCTTGGTACGATGCATCGAGTAAGTTTTTAATGCAAAATGGTTTTGTTAAAGGTAAAGTAGACACTACTCTTTTTATTAAAAGAGAAAGTAAGAGTTTTCTGCTTATGCAAATATATGTCGATGATATTATTTTTGGATCCTCTAATGAAAGTATGTGCAAGAAATTCTCTAAGACTATGCAGGATGAATTTGAAATGAGCATGATGAGTGAGTTAACCTTCTTTCTCGGACTTCAAGTAAAGCAATTGAAGGAAGGAACTTTTATTCATCAAGAAAAGTATGCTAAAGATCTTGTCAAAAGTTTGGACTGGACAATTGCAAAAATGCTGATATACCAATGTCAAGTTCCTTGAAGATAGACAAAGATGAAGGAGGAAAGAAAGTCGATCGAAGTTGTACGGGAGTATCATTGGCTCACTTCTTTATCTTACGGCTTCTAGACGACATTTTGTTTAGTGTTTGTATTTGTGCAGATTCCAAGCAGGCCCTAAAGAATCTCATTTAAGCGCGCAAAGCGTATTATCAAATACATTGCCTCAACTTCAAGCATCGGCCTTTGGTATCCTAAAAGGAGACTTTACTCTTGTTGGATACTCGGACGCGAGATCTAGCTGGATGCGAGTTGATAGAAAGAGCACCTCGGGTACTGTCGGCTACTTGGAGGCGGGACAATGTCTTGGTTTTCAAGGAAGCGAGTACGGTAGCTCTCTCTACGGCGGAAGGCTGAGTATGTAGCTCTTGGAAGTTGTTGTTCACAGATTCGTGGATAAAACAACAGCTAAGAGACTTTGGAATTGAAGATTCATGCACGGAGATTAATTGCAACAACACCAGTGCAATCAATCTTACCAAAAATCCAATTCTTCACTCAAGAGCAAAGCATATAGAGATTCGACATCACTTTATTAGAGATCATGTCCAAAATGGAGAAATTTCAATTCAATTTGTTGATTCAAAGAACCAAGCGGCGGATATATTTACAAAGCCTTTGGAGAAAAATCAATTTGATATCATCCGTTCCAGACTCAACATTTTGAAGCTTGAAGAAGTTAAAGTCTAGAGACTCTCAGACTCAGACATTCAAGACCTTGACTGTAAGTTATTCTCTCTCTCTCTCAAATCTAATCTTGAAAAGGTACGATCGTCTACTGTGTTTGATTATTGCTATATTTAATCGACGTAATTATTGCATCGTTTCCTTTTCGAAAAAGGAGTTATTTTTTGAAATGACTATTTTCGTGGAAAAAGGCAGTTTTTTTTAAAGAAACCTTTTCACTTTCCATTACATCGTTTGGCATTCCCTCGTTTCGACGGAGTTATATACAGACGGTTTCTCTTCGTTCACAACTCTAAAACCCTAAAAAGCATCGATCTTCCATTCTGTTTTTCTTCTCTTGTTTAATCTTGAAAAGTTGTCACCTTTCCTTGGGAAAGTCAAGCAAGGAATCTTTCAACGACAAAGAAAGATGTCTTCTTCGAGAAAGTCCTCAAGAATCGCAAGCAGCGGACCACAGAGAGTGAGTGAGGGGCCTACTCATTTCGATCTCACTGAGGAAGAGGAGTTACCGAGACAGCAACAGAGCCCGCAACATTCTCAACCGCGTTATTCTCCTCCATCTAGTCCTCAAGGCATTGATCATCAACAAAAGGAAGAAATCATTGAGGATGCAAATCCTGTAAGAATCCAAAAGCCCTCTTTTATTTACAAGTTTTATAGTGCTTTGAAGAGCACTGGTACTCTGTTGAACTACGTAGATGATTTCCTTAAAGACAAGGGATATGGAAATGAGTATATCTTTTTGCGGAAAATGAAGAATTTGGGAATTGCTCCCAAAGGGAAGGCAGAGGAGGCTCTTGCAAACATTCCGAGTGATCCACGTGTTGCGGGATTTAATCCGACAGATGGAAATTATGATGATAAATTGTTTAGCAAATTTCAACCTAGGATGGGTGTTGCAGCGGAAGTTCAAGGAAAAAGATCGGAGTTGCTTAGATCAAAGGAATAGAAGGATCTATACTCCAAATTATTGAAACGCGGGTGATAAACCCTAGGAGTGTGGATTTCGACTTCTTGGATGCTGTGAATGTGAACTTGAGAGAAAAGTTCGGTCTTCTTCAACTTGAGAAATTTTGCTCCGATACCACAGAAGGCTATCCTCAATTAACTGCATATTTCTATTCAAATCTTAGTTTCTTGGATGCGAATAGAATATCTTTCAGTGTCCGAGACCAGGACTTTGTGATTGATGTGGATATGATGGCGGATGTGATTGGGGTTGAAAGAGGAAGATATCAACCCATCAAGGTTTCAATTGCTCGTGCCACACTGGAGCTTGTTAAAGATAGAAACAACGAAGGGAGGATTACCTACACAAGGATGCGTGCGAACAATATCTTGCTTCACAAAATTGTGATCAACTGTCTCAGACCGAAATCAACATCCAAGACTGATGTGTCTAACTATGAGGCAAAACTGATGTATGCGATCAATACAGGGAAAAAGTTCTCTCTCCCTCACACCATTCTCTTCCACATGTATAGAGCAGTGGTAAAAGACAGGGGTCAATTGCCTTATCTAGGTCTTGTGACGAAGTTATTTAGACATCTGAACATTCAGCCTCCACAAATTCTTTGTGCTCGATCGTGCGATCATATGGTGATAGGACTGAAAATGGTAACCAAAATGCGTCTGAAGGAACTAAGCAAGGCGTTGGAGAAATTCAAGGAGAAAACTCCAGTCAAATCTCATCAAACCTCTTCATCAAAAAGAAAAGGGAAGGAGTCCTTAGTTGCTCCATCCAAGAAAAGAAGAGCTCTCATCGTTGAAGATGAAGATGATGAGGAGAACATCACCATTTCTGCTCTGAAGAATCTAAATCGTTTTGTTCAAGAAATAGAATCAGAATAGAGGGCGAAGGAAGCAGAAGAGAAAGAAGCAGAGGAGAAAGAAGAAGAAGAGAAAGATGCTGAGAAGGAAAGAGTTGAGAAAGAAGAAGAAGAGAAAAGAGATCAAGAAGAAGGAGAACCCGAGGAACGTTCTTCTCCACCGAAGGCATGAAAACGGGGGAGATCAAGAGAAAAGAGGAATGTCCTCTTCATATCCCGCTACCAGTGAGGGAGTCGGTCGCTCTCCAGCGAGATCCAGAGGATATCTATGCCTCTCAATTTCCTGAGGAAGGTCATGATGTATCATCACCAAATCTGCGTGATTATGCTGATATTCCATCGTCTGCAGATCGTGCCGAAGCAAGTACTCAGACTGTTAATACAGCAGATTTTCGCAGAATTATGGATATTCTCTTGGAAATGCGCAGTCAAATTTATGCTCTGGGATGCGAGGTTCAAAACTTGCAGAATGCAGGTCAAGCTTCTTCGGTTTCATTGAACGATCAGATCCAAGCCCTCTCTGCTCAGATTCAGGCCAATGCTAAGGGAGAGGAGATTGCTCAACTGAAGGAAGACTTGAAAAGGCTGGAAGGCATCGTTCAGTCTATGGGAGATTTCCAGCTTGTCCGCGTTCCCAAGCAATCTTGACTTTAATTTCAACCTTTTTAATGTTGACAAAAAGGGGGAGAGATGCAAGATTTGAAAAACTTTGAAAAACCTTGATTTTTTTATAATTTGGATTGGATTGATGTTTGACTTTAGGACTTTATTTTTGTGTCTGGATGTGTGGACTAAATTTGGATTTGGACTTGACTGCTTATATTAACTACTATTGATATCTTATGGATGGCTTTATCATATACAAGATTAACCTATTTTCTGTGGTTGCAGATTCTAGTGTTACTCATTTAGCCATTTATTTCTATAAGATATGCATATGTGTTTGAGAAATGTTTTGCATGTCAAAGTTGTCCAAATCGGGGAAAGTTTTGTCACCATCAAAAATGGGGAGATTGTTGGAGAAATCTTTGTGAAGTGTTTTGATGCTAACAAAACGTTTCCATCGTCTAGTCGAAGATCTCCGGACTCGCTATTTAAAGTCCGAAGACCTCGGACAGCCGGACTCAAGACTCAAAGTTTATCCTCATTGACAGTCTCTAATCCGTTGAAGAAAGACTATTCGTAACTGGATGTTTCATTAAGGATACGATCTTATCGCGGAGAAGATCTCTTGGCTGGATATGACATAACGGAATCCTTTGATTGATCAAGATTGATTCGAGGATTAAGGATCCGATGATTGGCGAAATATTCATGGAAGGTTCTACTTATGGAAACCGAGATCCTGATTGTATGGGCGAACAGGATTGATGGTCTATCGACATGTTCCTTTAATAGCTTGAATGATTTTCCTAATTGATTCCCTTCAACGGGTAGATTGGAGGAACTCCTTTGGTAAGTGCTAACGGGTATGATGGCATGAAGGAGTATATAAGGAGACATTCTAAGTTGTTCGAGGTGTGCGCGATAGAAGAATTCCAAAGTCTGAAGCTCCTTGTTGTTTAGTCAATTCATTTGAGCGAAATTTTGTACGCAAAAGAGAGTCTATACTTGTGAGAATCCTTGAGGAAGTGTGGTAGAATATCTACACTGTGGAATTAAGGAAAGACTGTGCTGTAACATCTCTTTTGTTCATAGTGAAATCCAGCCGGTGGGCTGTCAGTGCGGAAGAGTGGACGTAGGCTTGGAATAAGCCGAACCACTATAAACCCTGTGTTCAACTTTCTCTTCCTTACACTCTGTTTTACTTTGATCGTATTTCATTTTGTTAACAAGAAGAGAATTCCCTTTCTATCATTTGCCTAGTATCGCTTCCGTATCTCGAGAAATTGTTTTTACACCTATTCACCCCTCTCTAGGTGTTTATACTAGTCATCTCAAATGTTAATCCCTATTAGCATTGAGTTTTCATTTAGCATTGTGCTTTTAGCTTTCACAATGTTAGCATTAGGTTGAAAGCTCACTTAAAATGGTTGGCAAACGGTTCAACATTTTCCCAAGAGGTTGTTGAGGTCGAAAACCCCTTGAGAATGCTGACCCAATTGCATCCACATTTATTTCTCATTTCAGGCACCCGCCGACTGTTTTGATAACTGTACTAGCTTGTTTTGGAGCCTAATAATGCGGTGAAACAGCACGTAAAAGAGACAAATCTAGTAGCAAAAAGTTCAGGGAGGGACTAAAATGGAAGAAATGTCTTGTATGGTGACGGGAATATATCTTTGTACAGGGACGAAAATTTTACGTATAGCTTAGTTGGTTAACTATGTCCTAAACCATAAAAGAGGTGTGCATAAAGGTTGAGACTGTATTGCTTACGCGACAATTATCAACCATAATAAATGCAGAAAAAATGAAGAGAAGTCACATAGCTCTAAACTCTGTAAAGTTGCCTCTGAAAAACATCATCGATCACTTTGATTAATAGTCAAAAGAGGTGTTAAATGGCATAATAAGGGCATGTTGGGTAAAAGTTGTTTATGTTCCCCATAACAACTATTTCTGTTCTTTTATTCTGGAGAATGAAAAAAGAATAAAAATATATTTGGTAAAACTTTTGTTCCCAGGAACAAAGAATCTATCTTTTTGTTCTTAGGAATAAATTTGAATAGAAACAAGAAGTAGAAAAAAGTAACTTCTTATTCCCAGGAATAATTTCTAGAATCTATTTTCTTCTTCTCGTTCTTTTCTTCTTCTTCTTCTTCTTCTTCTTATTTTTCTTCCTTTTGGCCGGTTTCCGGCCATAGCCATGACCAGCGTCGGCGATCGACTATACGAGGACCGGCAACCTCGCCGTAGCATCATCGACCCCCAGAGAAGCTAAGCCACGATGAGGCTTGCTGGCCTAAGCCTTGCCTGGCCACCTCCAAGACAACGTCTCTTGGCGGTGGCCCGGCGAGGCCAAGCCTCGCTAAATCTGGGTGAGGTTGACCTTGTCCAGCCAAGGCGAGGCTAAGCCTCGTGTGGCCATGGCGAGGCTTGGCCTCCCCAGCCAGCACGAGGCTGGGCCTTGGCCGACCTCACATTGTCTCGGCCTTGCTCGAGGCTGAGGCTTGCCATGGCCAAGCTGGCTTCCGGCAAGATCGTTAGACCTCGCCCGCCTTGTCGCGAGCCAAAAAGAAAAAAAGGAAAAAAATAACAAAATATAATAAAAGAATTAAAAAAAATAATAAATAAATAAATAAATCTAAGAATCTTATTAAACGTATTTCTATTCCAAAAATGGAAATTTTGGAAAGTTACAAAACACGTTTTTTTTTGCTCGAGAAATTGTGTTTTTTTTTTTTTTTTTTTTTTAGAAGGTAAGATACATATTGACTTTAAACCAATAAGCTACATAGCAATACGGTGGAATCTGGCCCCAAAATTACACTCAAGATGACAAAGTAGTCAAACCAAGTGGAAGGATATCGAGAGAAGAAGGAATAAAAATTGTTCTCGAGAATAGAATTAGGAAAAAAAAAATATTTCTCATAAAAAATTATTTTTTGAAATTAAATCGTTACCAAATACGCCCTAAAAGGATTGCCACAAGAACTAGAATTTCAAGAAGAGGGTAGTAGGCAATAATAAGGAGAGGCAGAAGTACACCCCAAGTGTCAAAACTTGGTACAAAATGACACTTAAGAGCCAAAAGTTTCAAAAGTGACACTTAAGTGCCAAAATTAGAGTAAAATGGATCATTTAAGTACCACTCGGCCAAAATCCGGCCAAAATGCAGATGTGGTGATTTTCGGTGAAGGAAGTGCAAAACGACGTCGTTTTGGTCTTTGATGTGATAAAAGAATTAATATAAAAATTAATCAAATTAAATTTAAAATAAAATAAAAACATTAAAAATTAAAAATTAAAAAAGGGCCAGGCAGTGAAGGCTGAGCCCTCACCACCGCCACCTAGGAAGGGCCTACCCCCCTTTTTATTTTTATTTTTAAATTTTTTTTTTTTTGATATTTTTATTTTATTTTTAAATGTTTTAAATAAGTTTAGTTTTTTTTTTTTTTTAAATTAGTTTTGTTAATAGTTGAGGCGTAGCAGTTGACTGGATATCTAGAGATAAAGCACTGTTTCGGTGCGGGCGAGAGCGGTATATTTTTTAAATTTTTAGTTTTTTTAAAATTAGTTTTTCTAATATTTTTTATTTTATTTTTAAATGTTTTAAATAATTTTAGTTTTAAATTAAATTTAATTAATTTTTATATTAATTTTTACGACGTCAACACCAAAATGACGTCGTTTTTATATTTTTTAGCCACATCGGCGTCGGCAAAAACGGTGTCGTTTTACACTTCTTTTGCTTGAAAATCGTCACATCGATTTTGACCAGGAGTGGCATTTAAGTTATACATTTTCTTTGATTTTGCGACTTAAGTGTCCTTTCCAAACTTTTGTGACTTAAGTGTCATAAAGTCGTCTTAAGTTTTGACACTCAGGGCGTCCGTACCTCAATAAGGAGACCAAACAATCACAAATAGAGAGACAGTGGCTTTGGTAAGAGATTTCTGTCGGACTCGAGCATGGAAATGATACTTGAGTCACGCCAAAGCAACTTTATCTAGTGATATCTGCCCCATGCTTGAGAAGTTACTCCGCAGTGCTTGATGGATCCCACGTCTGTCCTTGATCAATCCCTCCCTTTTGTCCTCTTCGCAGAATTCTTCAACACTTTGTTCACCTTCTTGAGGAAGTTTCATGGCCTTTGCTATCATCTTTTGGCCTTGTAATTGTCGTTTCCGCTCTTTTCTCTTTTTCTCTATCCCTCCCCCTACGCGGTGGACAGATTCCTCTTGTGGGGTCATTCTGCCAGAAGGAAGGAGTAAAAGTCGGCACTTTTATGTGATTTCCTTTTCTTATTCCTGCTAATTACTCCAATATTACCCTATTTTTGCCCAAATCACTCTTAACACTTTATTTCCAAGACCTTACTCTTAACACCACTTTAATTGGAGGGGAGGCAATAACACCAGAAGTACTCTTTCTTCAAACAAAGAGAACTAGATTGCTCTCAAAACACTATTCTACTTCCCTTGAATCGTCTCAAAGGACCTTACATAATAAAATCTCCCTAAGTAAAACAATTTCTAAAAATCTGGGAAATGTAGTTTCTGAAAATGCTGTGAGTCTCAAAGGAATGTGGTCAAAACTAGAGTGTGGTCAATAAATTAATCTTTTTGATAAACGGTCGAGCCAAATTATAGTCTACTATTTTCATCTTCTTTCTTGTGCAATCGAGCCATTGAATCTGTTCCATCAAAATTTATCATCAATGGCCATTAGAAACAGCCTATAATGCTGTGCTGGCCCAACAAATTGTCTTAAATGGTTTTTGAGAGAGAGAGAGAGAGAGAGAGAGAGAGAGAGAGAGAGAGAGAGAGAGAGAGAGAGAGAGAGAGAGAGAGAGGCCTATTGGAAATCAAGTTGGCAGAAGACGACTTACCTGATTCTGATGCGCCAACAACAATTAACCCCGGAACGAACATTGAATTGCCGATGAAACACGAACAAAATTACCTCACGTTGGTCTGAATGCAATCACGAGGAAAGCATCCGATTTCCACGGCATAAATGCAAACTGTTCTCGTAAAGAAGGAATGGAACGCTTTGATGGAAAGGGGAGAGAAATGAAGAAAACTTTCTGAACATACGTTCGTCCAACCAGTCCAACGGTTGTCTTCAGGGGTGTTTTATATGACCTTATCACACCCCTTCATCGTAGCATATCAAGTCGAAATGGTGCGTGTCAATCGCACCCCATCATGGACGTATTAATTAATAAAATACTACATATTATGTTGGAAATCCTTATATGAATTGTCATCTATACTACAATATTCCTATTTGCAAAGCAAATAGATTGTCGTTATATATATGAAATGGTGCCATGGATCTTCTCTTAATGTGGCCCATATCTTGACAGCCTTCTCACATCAAGAGTTATGCTTTCAAGTTTGTTGGGCAGCTTGATATAGGTTGCTGGAGTACTGATATCTCTATATATAAGCTCTCTCCTATTCCTCACTCTTAATTTTCAGTGTTGATAAAAATGTATTCTCAGTCCTTGTTTGTTGTTTCTTGTGTTCAGAGTACATGGACCATGATAAAAAAAAACAACCAATCTCATGTGATCGATCCTTCATTGAGTTTAATAAACTAAAGAAATACATGGAACGATGAGCTTGAATTGATTGTAATAAGCTCTAATCTATCAATGCCATATATTATTGACCATGCGTGTTTGATGGAACTGGTTTTGTTGGCTGTGAGCTCTACTCTATTACGTGGGTTAGAATATCGATGTTGTGGATTGACATGTTTGGTGGAACTGCCCAAGCATGGGCCAAAAACTGGCCAATGGAGGCCATGCTAATCAATCCATCTCTCTATATTCTAGTACCTGCCAACATAAAGGGCCTATTTTGTAATCATCTAAACAGGCCATAATTCTGATTTTTTGTTCCCGATAGTAGTTTTGGAATAGAATCATATTTGGTAGAATTTTTGTTTCCGGGAACAAATTTCGATTTTTTTTGTTCCCGGAAGTAGATTCGGAACAAAATAAAAAAAAAAAAAGTTAATTCTTGTTCTTGGGAACAAATCTAAGAATCAAGCCATTTTCTTCTTCTTCTTCCCTTTTTCTTCTTCTTCATCTACCGCCACCGCCACGGTTGCCGTCTGCCACCCACCGCTGGTAGTCGCCGGCAACTGATCTGACGAGCTTGCTGGAGGCTTGCTAGGCTAGAGCGAGATCCGATAAGCTCGTTGGAGGCAAGCCCAGCCATCGGCGAGGCTTGGCCTCGCCAGATCTAGCAAGGCCGAGCCTCAACGGGGTTGGTCGTGCCTCCTGTCGGCAAGGCCGAGCCTCGCCGGTGGCTAGGTGGGCCTCGCCCCGCCCGATGCGGCTTGCCCAGCCCCGTTGGTGGCTAGGTGGGCCTCGCCGGGGCTGGGCCTAGGCCGCTTGGCCACCGATGAGGCTCGGCCGACGAGGGTTGGCCTCGCCGAGGGCCGGTGATGCTCGTGAGGTTGCCGGCCCTCGCCCGGCGGTCGTCGGCCATCCCAAGGCCAAGCAACTAGCCACCTTGAAGATGAAGAAGGGGAGGAAGAAAGGAAAAAATGAAAAACTTAATAAAATTATTTTAAAAATTAAAAAAATGATTTGAAGTATGAATTAAAATTTTGCTATTTATAGAATACATATTTAATTTTGTATTTTAATTTATTATTTTGTATTTATATTTATAGTTTATACTATAGTTTATTATTTACTATTTAATAAAAATTTGATTAGTTAATATGTTTATTACTTAGTATAAATATAATTAATCAATAGAATTTCTATAATTTCATAAAATTTTAGAATTGGAATAGAAGTTGTATGTAGTTACTAAACGCAATTCTGTTGTTTTTTCTATTCCAAAATCAGAAATTTTGTATAGTTACAAAGCGCGTTCTTTTGCTTAGAAATTGTTCTCGGGAACAGAATAAAAAAGAATCATTTCTGATCAGATCTATTTCCGGGAATAGAAACGCGCCCAAAGTGTTTCAAATAGTGAGCTGATAGGTAGAAAGGAGAAAATATTTACAAGTGGCACGCCAATAGCTGACGTGGCGTGCGCTTATTTATAAATACCCAATTGGATTTTGACACATGGATGTTGACATGGAAATTTAAAAAATTATTTTTTTTTCTCTTTTCCCCTCCATCTTCGACCTCCGCTCTGCTTGGGCTCGGCCATCTCCATCGCCCAAGCCACCGCCGTTGTCCCTGAACCATCACCCCACCATGGATGCCATAATATGCAGCAAAACTGTTGAGCTCATCGTTAGCAGCCATGGACAAGCCAGGACTCGAGCTCAAAGCTGTTAAGCAGCAAACTAGATCTGGAGATGCAGAGGAGTGGTCGGCCATGGACGACTTCTCAATTTGCGGCAAATCTATTGAGCTCATTGCCAACAGATGAGCCAAGACTCGAGCTCGAAACTTTTGAGTAGCAAACCAAATCTGGAGATGCAAAGGACCGGTTGGCCATGGACAGCTTCTCGGTTTGCAGCAAAGTTGTTGAGCTCTTTGCCAACAGCCATGGAAAAGCCAAGATCTAGAGCAGCAAACCAGATCCGATGGTGCAAAGGAGCGTTGCAGCAAACTAGATATGGAGATAACCTCCATGTCCACCCTCTCCGTCATCCCGCTGGATTTGGAACTGAGGCATAGGTGGAGGAGATGGCCAAACTAGTTTGATACGGTGCCGGCTGTTGGAGAAAACTTCCTCGAGTGTTTTGAAGTTGACAAAACGTTTCCATTAGTCTAGTCTAAAGACTTGCAGACTCTTCCATCAAAGTCTGAAGACCTCTAGATTGCCAGACTCAAGACTCAAAGTATATCCTCATTGACAGTTTCTAGACCATCGAAGAAGGCTTATCCAGAACTAAGTATTTCGTTAAGGATTTGATTCTATCGACTAAAGAAGATCTCTTGGCTAGATATAGCATGTCGGAATTCATTATTCAAATTGAGATTGATTCAGGGATTTTGGATCCGTTGAATGGCAAAGTATACTTGGAAGGTTCTACTTATGAAAAACCTAGATCTTGATTGTATGGGCGAGTAAAATATTGTAGCTCTTTCTACAGCAGAAACAGAGTATGTAGCTCTTGGAAGTTGTTCACAAATTTTGTGGATAAAACAACAGCTAAGAGACTTTGGAATTCAAGATTCATGCACTGATATCAAATGTGACAACACCAGCGCAATCAATCTCACCAAGAATCCAATTCTTCACTCAAGAGCAAAACATATAGAGATTCGACGTCATTTCATTAGAGATCATGTTCAAAATGGAGAAGTTTCGATTCAGTTTATTGATTCAAAGAATCAACTGGTGGATATATTTATAAAGCCTTTGGAGAAAACTTAATTTGAAGTTATTCGTTCCAAACTCAATATCTTAAAGTCTGAGGAAGTTCAAACTTAAGGATGAAAGTCTAAAGACACTCAGACTCAAACGATCAAGATTTACGACTATAAGTTACTTCTATTTTAGAAACTTATCTCTCGGATCAAATCTCGAAAAGGTACGATCATCTATCTGTAATTGATTGATGTTATTTCCCCATTTTTCGTGATTATTGCAATCTTTCCTTTTCAAAAAAGAAGTTATTTTTGAAATGACAGTTATCTAATTTTTTGAAAATGCAGTTATTTTTTAAAAATGCATTTTTATATTTCCTTTTACGACGCTCCGTATGTCTCGCTTCGACTACCTTATATACTGTTGGTTCTTCTTCGTTTTACTCACAAAAACCCTAAGAGAGCACAGACCTTCCACTTCTCTTTTCTTCTCTTATTTAATCCTCGAAAAGTTTTCACCTTTCTTGTGAAACAAGCTTGGAATCTCTCAAAGACTGTGAAAGATGTCTTCTCAAAGAAAGTCCTTGAGGATCGCGAACAGGAGACCATAGCAAATGCGTGAGGGACCTACGCATTTTGATCTTACCGAGGAAGAAGAATCTCCTAGACAGCAGCAGAGCTCACAACATTCTCAGCAACGTCCATCTCCTCCATCTAGATCTCAGAATATTGAACATAGAGAAGAGAAATAAATCATCGAAGATGTAGAACCCGTAAGAACTCATAAGCTAGCTTTTACTTTTAAGCTTTACCGTGCTTTAAAGAGGAGTGATACTCCTTTGAACTATATTGATGAATTTTTGAAAGACAAAGGGTATCAAAATGAAACTTACTTTTTACGCACAATGGAACGATTGGGAATTGCTCTTGTGAGGTTAGCGGAAGAAGCATTGGCAAATATCCCAAGCGATCCACGTGTTGGAGGGCTGAGTCAACCTGATGGGAATGATGATGATAGGATGTACACTCAGTTTAAACCTAGAATGGGTGTTGCGACAAAAATCCGAAGCAAAAGGATTGATTTGTTTCACTCAGAGGAACACAAGCAACTGTACTCTAAGTTGCTAAAGCGTGGTGTGATAACCTTAGAAGTGTGGACTTTGATTTTCTTGATTCTCTTAATGTCAAGCTGCGAGAGAAATTCAATCTTCTTCAACTAGAACGGTTTTGTTCTGAAACGACAAAGGCTCATGGTGAACTCATTGCTTACTTCTATTCGAATCTAAGTTTCTTGGATGCAAATAGATTCTCTTTCAGTGTTCGAGATCAGGACTATGTGGTTGACATGGATACATTGGCTGATGTGATTGGGGTTGAAAGAAGGAAATACCAACCAATCAGTGTGTCTATTGGACGTGCGACGATAGAGCTTGTTCGGGATAGAACGACGGAAGGAAAGATTTCATATTTGAGGATGAATCCTCAAATATTTTGCTTCACAAGATAGTGATCAACTGCCTCAGACCCAAATCGACTTCGAAAATCGATGTTTCAAACTCGAAGGCAAAGCTGATGTACGCTATCAACGCTGGCAAAAAGTTCTCTCTTCCACACACTATTATGTTCCACATGTACAGAACGATAGTGAAGGATAAGGGCCAACTTCCTTGCTCAGCACTTGTCACTAAGTTATTCAGACATTTGAACATTCAGCCTCCTAGGATTCTTTGTGTTCGAACATGTGATCAAATGGTGGGAGGACTGAAAATGGTCTCTAAAATGCGTTTGAATGAACTTAACAAGGCTTTGGAGCGATTCAAGGTTAAAACCCCTGTCAAGACTCACCCAGTCTCCTCGGCTGCAAAATGGAAAGGGAAGGAGCCCATGGTTGCTCCATCCAAGAAAAGAAGAGCACTCATCTTAGAGGATGAGGAGGATGAGGATGATATCACAATTTCTGCTCTTGTATTGAAGAACTTAAGTCGTTCTGTTCCAGAAACAGAGGGGAGACAGGAACAAGACAAGGAGGAGATCGAACAGAGGACTAGAGAAAAAGAATCAATGGAGAAAGAAGCAGAGGAAGAAAGGATTGAAGAAGAAGAAGAAGAAGAAGAAGAAGAAGAGGGCAGAGGTGAACAAGAAGAAGTAGAGCATGAAGAGTACTTATCACCGCCTGAAGGCAATGAAACAGGGGGAGATGCTGATAAAAGAGGTACGACTTCAATTGCTGCTATTAGTGAAGGAGTAAGTTGTTCACCAGCAAATCTAGAAGACATCTATGCCTCTCAATTTCCTGAGGAAGGCCATGAGGTTTCATCACCCAATCTGCGTGATCGTGCTGACTTGCCATCATCTGCCAATACACCTTCTGATTGTGCAGAAGCTGGTATTCAGATTGATAATTCAGCAGACTTTCGCAGAGTGCTTGATGTTCTCTTGGAGATGCGATGCCAAATTTATGCTTTGGGATATGAAGTTTAGAACTTATAGAATGCAAGTCAAGCCTCTTTAGTTTCTTTACATGATCAAATTCATGCCCTTGCTCTTCAAGTTCAAGCAAATTGCCAAGGGTGAAGATGTGGCTCAACTGAATGAGGATTTGAAAAAGCTGAAAGGGATTGTCCAATCAATGGGAGATTTCTAGCTTGTTCGTGTTCCAAAGCAATCCTAATTCCATTCTCTTTTCATCTCTACCTTTTTAATGCTGACAAAAAGGGGAGAGATATGGTGCGGTGATGCAGATTTGAGATTTAAACTTTTGTGGTTGATTGACTTTACTTTTGTGTTTGGCTGTTTGGCTGTGATTGGATTTGGATTTGGACTGTTTAATCGTTTGTTTATCTTAAGCACTATTGGTATTTCATGGCAAAGATAGTTGCTTATTTACATGACTAATCTATTTTCTGTGGATGCAGATTTTAATGTTATCTTTACTAAGCCAATTATCTTTTGTGAAATATCCATGTTTGCTTGAGTATTATTTTACAGGTCAAAGTTATCCAAATATGCAAGAAAGTTTTGTCACCATCAAAAGGGGGAGATTGTTGGAGAAAACTTCCTTGAGTGTTTTGAAGTTGACAAAACGTTTCCATTAGTCTAGTCTGAAGACTTGCAGACTCTTCCATCAAAGTTTGAAGACCTTCGGACTGCCAGACTCAAAACTCAAAGTCTATCCTCATTGACAGTTTCTAGACCGTCGAAGAAAGCTTATCCAAAACTGAGTATTTCGTTAAGGATTTGATTCTATCGACTGAAGAAGATCTCTTGGTTGGATATAGCATGTCGGAATCCATTATTCAAATTGAGATTGATTTAGGGATTTTGGATCCGTTGTATGGCTAAGTACACTTGGAAGGTTCTACTTATGGAAACCTAGATCCTGATTGTATGGGCAAGCATGATTGGTGGGCTATTGACATATTCCTTAAATAACTTGAAATTTCCCTAATTGATTATATCTAACGGGTAGATTGGAAGATCTCCTTTGGTAAGTGCCAACAGGTGTGATGGCATGAAGGAGTATATAAGGAAAACATTCCAGTTATTCGAGAGTGTGCGCGATAGAAGAATTCCTAAGTATGAAGCTCCTTGTTCTTAGTCAATTCAATTGTTGAGCGAAATCTTGTACGCAAAAAAGAGCTTATATCTTTGTGAGACCTTGAGAAAGTGTAGCGAGTCTCTACACTTTGTGGAATCAATGAAGAGTTTTACTATAACAACTCTTTTGATTCATAGTGAAATCAGCCGGTGGGGCTGTCGGTGCGGAAGAGTGGACGTAGGCTTAGATTAAGCCGAACCACTATAAATCTTGTGTTCTTATTCTCTTCCCTGAACTCTTTTACTTTGATCGTAACTCAACTTGTTTACAAGAGTCTAATTTATTTTTCATAATCTATTGTTGATTAGAGTTGCACACTTCTCTCTGGAAAATTTGTTTTTTTGCACCTATTCACCCCCTCGATGGCGGAAGGAGCGATGGTGGGAAGAGGGGCCGCGGTTGGGCTCATGCGTGCATATGGAAGAGGAGGAAAAGAGAAATCTAGGTGGATTAAGGGATTTTTAATTTATTTTTTGATGACACCTCAATTTTTAATGGGCTAATAGTACATTAACGCACGCCACGTCAACTGTTGACGTGGCGCTTAGAAACCACTAAATATTTTCTCGGTAGAAAGAGATAAAGGATCAACATGAGACTTTTTTATAAAAAAAAAAAAAAAAAAATCAACAGGAGACTCTAGTTTTTTCTATTGATTTTCCAAAATATGAGGAACCTCACCATCTAACTAAATGGTCCAACAATACACATCAAGACTGAGTCTCTAGAGCATTCATGAGTAATTAGGTCCACACACGGCCTGTTAGTGCAAACCCGTGTTGATAAGTAGAAATTGTGGGGTTGTAATATGATTAGTTGGAACTCACTCTTACAATAAGAATCCTTAGTTCACAGAAGCTATAAGCTTCACCATTGGTTCTGCAAGTATCGTCTCATTTTTATGATCTGGTTCAAAGTCCAAAAGACCCCAGGCACTGCCCCCCAGGGTGAAATTAGTTTTTATTCTTTCCCTCCTTTTTTTTTTGACAAATTCTTTCCCTACTTTGATAAATCTTCTTTTTTATTCTTTCTCTACTTTGATAAATCTTTTTGATATACGTGGAGGTTTGGTGTAGAAAAGTATTTAAAGAACTTGCTTCCCTTACTTTTAGTTGTCCTATATTACTTGAGAAACTCTTTTCTTGTTCTCTTCATTAATGCATTCACTTTATTAGCTTGGTAAAAAAACAAAAAGGTGGTGTTGGGATTGTTCGCACGAGCTTGGGTCAAACAAAAACGAAGTGTAAAGTTTGATTCTGCCTCCCCGCGTGCGAAACATTATCAATCTGTCCCAAAGATCGTTTTTACTAATTTTTACTTTTATCTCAAAGCCTTTTTCGGAGAAGTCTATTTACAAGTAAAAAAAGGGATAATGACACCTTGAGTACCATAACTTCAAAAGAATGATTACTTGAGTGTCATGACTTTCCAATTCTTTTTTCTTTCACCTAATTGTTGGAATTCCGATGTGTGAATGTTTTTAAAAAAAAATTATAACACGTAAATGATCAATTGAAAAGTTATATAGCACTCAAATGATCGGAAAAAAAAAGTTATAATACTTAAATGAGCATTGTATATAAATTATGTCACTCAAATAAACGTTATACGAAAATTATAGCATTTCTGGTTTCGTTATCTTAGTAAAACAAATATTCTTAACTTCATGTTTTGGTCCTCAGTCAAACTGGATGTGGTGATATTTTATCCCATGACCATTCTTATCAATTTTGCAAGCACTTTTCACAATAATTCTCCTAGCCGTCACATGATATTTCCAGCTTTCTGCCAAACTATTTCTCCTGTAAATAACGATCTGTTCTTCTTCACTTTACACACCGATATGCAAATACACAACACTCTCTTCTCTTACTCTCTTTGTTGATTTTACATTTCTCATTGTTCCTGCTTTGCTCTAATAGTAAAGTGCACACTAATTAGCAGGTCTGTTGAATCACGGAAGATGACCGTGCATCTACCTTCTACACTCTTGGCGGAAATTTTCTTTCAGATAATGCTTGCATGCTTCGGATGTTCTTTATTTCTGATTTTCTATGGCCGGTTCTTGGAATTTGCCCAACATATATCAACTTCACTTGCACACAATGAAGATGACCTTAGACATTATTTATCCAACAGACGGAACTAAGAGGGGACACATCGAGCAAATGAAGTTATCTTGTGCCATCTCTGACGCTAGCTAGAATCTCCAGTAAAACACATGGTCCCGTATCCTCTCTGACTCTATCACATATTCTGTGTATTCCATCAACGATTACACATACCAGAAGAACAACAATCACACATACCAGAAAAACGAGTGCAAAAAACACAGCAATGTGAGATCTTGGATTAGTGTTGGATTTATTTCGGCGGCACTGACTGGTTGATGCTGTCGATCTCGTCGATGAAAGCGAATCATCTCTGGTTTCGCAACGGGATATGTTCTCCGATTCAACCTTCACATTGTCTTTCTTCTTCTGTGGCTGAATAATGGGAGTTTCCTTCTCTATGAACAGTGATTGGGCTGCGGATACTTCTACAGTGTGCAATGATTTGCTACTGTCTGATACATAATCTGCTTTCAGTGGTGGCAGGATTCCCGCGTGCTGCTGCAGATTGATTGATAGCCTTGATTCCTGGTATGCTGCTTCCTGTGATTGATTGTTTTCTGTTTTCTGGTCTTTTATTATGTATTTGTTATTTTCATAGCAGTCGTCCCCCTTGGTATCACCACTATGATGTGATTGGGTAGAGTCGTTTTGGGATTGTGATGTATTCATCTTTTAGTGCTACTAGCAGTTGCTTTGTGATTGTGATGTATTCATCTTGTGATCTCAAAGCCACAAGTTGGGCACTAGCCCAAGATTTTGCTGTAGAAATGAAGGAGTTTCTTATAATTTTGCTATTTGGAGAGGCTTAGTTTGGTTTGTGATGTTAATTAAACCAAGCCAGGACTATTTGTTTGGATGTATTTTTGATGAGATTGAAATTATCCCATCATTTAGTTTTGAATCTCCAAGTGAGTTTTGGATTGTTAAGGCCTTGAGGGGGATATAATAATCTTACTCCCTGAAAAATTCTTGCTACTTTTGAATAGAATAATCGGCAAACCCTATTCTTGTTCTAATGGTATAAATTCTGAGTCGAATAGCTTGTTTACTTTATTAGATTTCTAGTGGTTGTATTTCTACTATGGGACCAAAATGATCCCACAACTAGTCTCATCATGTATATATGGGCAGATATGAGAGTCTAGTGATTTTTCTGGCTAGGAATTTTTAGGCTGTATGAGGAAGATGGACCCCATTTGGATGGTGGAATGATTTGGAGAATGGTTCCAGTAAAATGAATGATAGGGGTAGGATCATTTTGGTAAGGCAAATGTTTGGATAATACTGATTTACTTTCAATTAGAATTTGCACATTATAATCAAGAAATTTTTGTACCAATTTTTAGGGAATATATTTTGTGAGAAAATGATTGGTTTTCATGGAAAAATCCATCTTAATTATTATAATTCTCTAGTAGGCATTTTTTGTATTAAAAATATTGATCTTCATTTTGCAGGATTGCCTGCGGCCTAATTATCATCTCACTATATTTTCTTTTTAATGGCTGCCAGAGGTGGCAAGTGGTGTTACGTTTGAGCTTAGCTCAATTGCTTGGGACGATGTCTTTGGCTTTGATTTTGTATCTTGTGAAGAAGCATAATTGTTTCTTCAGGAAATTGTGGAGCTAATTGGGATAATGCTGGGGTGATGATGGGTTCTAATGGTTCTTCCTCAAGAATTTCTGTCCATGTTGTCATGGAAGGTATTTGGATTTGTGATTTAATTGGTGATATTTCAGATGATGTGTCTATTGCTTTTCCTTTATCATTTTTTAGGGTTTGGGAGGCATGGTGACTGTATTCCTGCAAGAATTCTCATGTAAGAAAATCTGGTGATGAATTTGAAGAAACATTTATAAATTCCATGTCAAAATCTAATACCGATAAAATTGCTTGCTATGGTGCAAAAAATTGTTTTGATGCAATGCTTAAGACATCTCCTTGTAAAACATCTTTTGCTTGTTTGCAATCTGCGTTAAAGGAGTTTTTTATTCAATAAATCTCCTTGGAATTTGGAGATTGTCAAAACAAATTGCTAAAATTTCCTTTTTTAGTAATGAGGTAATTTTGTTGGGTTTTATTCCAATGATTAAAAATAAATTAAACAATATGTTCTTTGTTATTTTCAAATTGGTTGGGAATGCCATCGTATCCTATTTATGAAGCATCTATCTCTACAATTTTAAAAGCAGATGGTTTAGCTAAATAAAGGCAAGGAATTTCTTTGACTTGATTTGTTTAATAATATTTATACTAACTGATGACCAAGGAAGAGGGTTCTTTTGTAACCTTTGATATGAAGGCTTGCAGAGTATATACTGATATATGGGAAAAAAATCTAAATCTAAATCATAATCGAGGCTTCCAATGAATCTTTATAATTGAGTTTTGTCTATGATTTCATTCGGGATTTTGTTTGCAAAGAGAATTGATCTTTCAATAGAAATAGTAATTCCTTGGTGAATGTAATGATCAAGAAATCTAATTTTTGTCTGGAAAATTTACATTTTAGTAGGGGAAATTACTAATCCATTTCCTTTAACTATTCAAAATAGATGTGTGTTTGAAATCTAATTCACAAAGGTTTTCTCTTTGTTCTGTTCTTCATGAACTCCAAGAGAATATATATATAATTATGGACAAGAGCTTCGCCTCCATGCTTAATCTGTCTAAATGACATAAGACTCGAAAGTGACATTTATAACAGAGTCCTATTTTTCGAGCTTCTCCAACTCCGGCAGTGATTTTAGTGTAATTTCGCAAAATTAGTTTGAGTTGTATCCGTTCACTAACCTTTGCTTTTGCTGGCACTGCATCTGAAGATGCATACTCTGTTATGATCTTTTCGGTGCCGGGAAGATGGCTGAGTGTAGGTTTTATAGATCCTTTCTCTTCCGGTAATGGAGCACGTGCCTGCTGTATGGGAGGCTCTGGCTGCCTGTTCTTAGCCAAACGATTGTCCCAGCTAGTACTTTCTCCAAGTTGGCCACACTGCAACAAAAATTTCCAAAGAGAACTGATAAAAGCACAGATAGTTGTGAGCCCCAATATACCGGATGAAACTCTCTTGATATAAGACTTTCACTATCTCTGGACTAGTTGAAAAATGCTTGAGTTCAAAAACCAAAATACACATGCGATGAATACTTACCTGACTTACTCCTATTTCTGCTTCAGCTTCACTGAATAGGCCATATAAATTGAAAAGTTCGCCGTTAGGAAATAAATCACAATAAGGAGGGGACATCCGAGGCTCGATCCAGCTCTGTTCTTTAGTAATGGTAGTGTGACTTCTGGATGATATTTTTGTACTAGAGGAACTCCCGTTCGTGATTAGCTCATTTAATTGGTTCTGCATTTCCTGGACCTGATGCTGTTATTCAAGAACACATGTACATCCCAAATGTAATTACATATTTCTAGAGATTGCAAAAAAAAAAAAAAAAAAATTTCAACCTTTGCAACATCCTTATTTTCCTCACCTCTGTAAAAGGAAGTTGCTCTGGGTTCTCACAATCCATGCTATAACAGCTCTTATCTGCTTGTTCACCAATAAAGTTTGAAGTTCCAGACGTGTCATCAACATTAGGAAAAGGATGTGGGAAATGTAACTCATGAATACTAGGTTCAGATACAGCAAGGCAGCTTCCTGATGAATTTGCTGTACTGGAGGAATTTTTAGTCCGCGCAAGATGCTCCTGATTAGGTGAGAGGGGTGTTTGTCTTCGTGTATCAGGGCTAGGGATTTTGTATTATTCTGATATGATCCGTGGCTCTGTGAGAAGGGGTGACTGTCTTTGTGTATCAGGGCTGGGGATTTTGTTTTATTCTGATATGATCCGTCGCTCTGTGAGAAGGGGTGACTGTCTTGGTGTGTCAGGGCTAGGGATTTTGTTTTATTCTGATATGATCCGTCGCTCTGTGAGAAGGGGTGACTGTCTTTGTGTATAGGGGCTAGGGATTTTGTTTTATTCTGACATGATCCGTCGCTCTTACTGTAATTTTTTTAGATAACTCGGCAATAACCTTATTCTGCTCGCTAGAAGAAACTTCAGGACAATGAAATTGAGGAATTGATGGAATGTCTCCATCCATTGCCATAGCTGCAACGTTTGGTTGGTTCTCCCTTACCTGGATAGATGGTTCTTGGTTATCTGCCTTCCCATGTTGCTTCATCTTTAGGCAACAAAGAACGTAACCCATCTGTGGAGAATCCAAGTCATCCCAACTCAATCACAAAACCAACACGTAACAAGCAGCAACAACATTCTTAAAAACTGATGTTTTAGAAATTGTGGAAAAAGTATGTTGTCAAAGATAAATATACAAATCGGTACTTCAAGATCACTGTTTCCAAAGAAAAAGATCAATTAAATCCGAGGTATTCAATCTGTAAACAGTCATTGATGCTCAGTAGCAAGGAAGCCACTTCCCTAAAAGCAAGTGCCAACACATCCAAAATAATCATAATTGCCTAAAAATTAATGTATGGAATGGAGTAAATTGCTCGGAAATAAATAGCAAACGGTAGAAATACGCACATCATCAGGATGTGGATGAAGCTCATGCATGACCCACTTGGATCTAGTGCCCTTGGAATTCTGGCCATCGTGGAAAACTAATATTATCTTGGAACCGATCTTTTTGTTGTCATTTTTAGCCTTAATATCTTTGTGTTTACCGGTGATATTCCAAGAAGAACCACATGGTGTCTTCCTGCTAATCCGTTGGTTCTGCGTCTGTGGACATATGAACCACCATTCTTGATCTTTGGATGGAATGACTGATTTCTCTGCATGCACATTCAAGAAACCCTTAGTAATGGAGCTACTGCTCTGTTTCTGAGGCACTTTTTTTTTTTTCTTTTGAAGTTGCGAAAAACTTACCACTGAACTTGTCTGGTAAAACCCATGGATTTATCTCGTAGATGTTTTCTAGTGTTGGAATGATGCAGAAACTTTCTCTGCATCCGGATACTGTTAACTTCAAGTGATTGAGTAGTTCCTCCTCGGTTGGACAGAATCTGAAGCCATCTATTGCCTGCTGAAGAAATAGCACGATCTTGGTGAGGTCATTTTCCGCGGGTAGTATATTCATAGGATGGATCCTAGTTTCCATATCTTGTTTTCTTCTACATACTTCAATCTCTTGGATAGATAGAGAGGGAGGTAAAGCTTTTGGTTTTTTCATGTTGCCAAGAAGTTGACAATGAAAATCGATGGCAAATGCCTGATCGAATTGATATAATCAATTTCCGTCTCTCTGGGACCAATCGACACCCGAAGCTTCCCGTAAGGGATTCTTAGTAGTGTTGGGTCCAGATGACCAGGATGGTTGAAGATGAAAGCCTAATTCTAAGGCTCTGTCTTCCACCTTAGACTTCGGATTGACAGTGGGGGGCTGCGGTTAGCTCATCTGCCTTCTGGCACTCGGTCTTTTAAGATGGATACTAGACTTCTAGCAAGATTCAAGTGATCTTGCAGGGCAGACAATTTTCCTTTTTACTTCGGTGCGTGCGTGGGTGCATGTGTGCGTGTGTTTGGTGAGGCGAGGGGGTATTTATTGAAGTCTTCTCCTTCCTCAAGAAGTCACCTATTCATCACGACAAAGACCTCCATTGGTGGAATACTATAGTCAAGTGATCATGATCAATGACTGAGATTATTTTCTTTTCCCCCAGTTCACCATTGCTAGTGCATTCATTATTAGAAAGCTAATAGGGTTTCTATCGAAGCCTAGTTTTTAAGCCTACCTTTTGTACTCTTCCCAGGAAATGCCTCTTCTTCCTGCTCTATTAATAAAAACATACGGTTGTAGCTTGAACGCTTCCAAAAATCAACTCCCTTTTTCATTTAGGAATTGTTCTTACATTTCAAAGGTCCATTTTTGGATGATTAATTCAAGTCAAATTCTCCTCTGTATGTTTGGTCATAACATCTAGGTCATGCTAATTCCACATATGCTACAAGCACGGTTGTCTGTGGACAGATGGCATGGTGAATGTGTCGACGCTAACACTCTCCTTTTCATTCACACTGTTCTCTGTGGACAGCAAAGAATTAGGTGCATATGTGTATGATAAAACAACGTTAGAGGCCTAGTATTGTTGTTGCAGAGAGACTATAATTGGAATTCTGTGACAAGGAGAAATTTGGATGATGGACAGTGACAACAAGCAGAACTGTCACTTTGGTTGTACTCTGGACTTGAACTCCACTTTGAGGAAAAACCATACGCACTATGCAGTTAGCTGTGACCAATCAATCTTTTAGTGGTGACAAAATCTCATGTCCTATAGTAATATTCTTCTTAAGTGGTGGGGTCTAGCGTCATTGTTTTCTCCTTTTGCATTTCCAGAAGGATAATACTCTGCTTGATCTTATGAAAACTCACAACTCAGCTATAGTTTCTTTTACACTCAAGCAGTTGTACCGAAGATGAAGATTAGTTTGTCAAATTGATGGAAGTTATTACTGTAATTCAGTAATTAATGTATTCTAGCCTATGTCGGGATGGAGTGTCTAACCGGCTTTGAGCTGATCAATGAACTTAATCATACTACTCTGGAAAAGAAAAGGCAGAACAGTGAGTGCAATTACTGCAAATCATCCTACCATATTGTATGGCATCCCGCTAATGCGCACTTAAAGACATGAACTACCATTAGTGAGTAGATATATACATGAAACATATCTTTTACATGATTACCTTATTTGGTATCTTTTGTATCAGAGGATGATTTTTAGTACTTCAGTTTAATCTGCACCAAGAACAATAAGAACCTGTGACTTCTGCTTGTAACTACACTTCTCTTCCCTGGTCTGTTCATGCATAGACCAATGATCCAGAACAAAGGTGTGGGGTAATGATTCAGAGTATTGTTCACGAGTGTGTGTGTGCATGATAAGTAACTTTTAAATAAGTTTACAATTGGCTAATTTGCAGTCAAAGCACAGCTTTATTTTATGCATCTACCTTTCAAAGAGCAAGAATTGCCACACTATAGAAATTATAAACGCTGTTTGTCAAACTAGACAAAAACATCGGGACAATAGTGGTTGCATACATCAAGAGCCTGACATAATGAATAATCTTTTTATGACACCCACTAGATGCTGCTCAGATCATTGATCAGATCTATAATTTGTCCTTGTAAGATCCTAAGAATCTTCATTGTAGGATCTCAGCCCAGTAGTGAGGTACAATGATAAAAAGATTGGGCAGTAGGTTGGGATAAAATGTTCTACCTGTCAAACACTTCAATTGTGGGAAACAGCTGTATCTTTTTAGGGACTATCCTAAAACGTGATTTTCAGCAGCCTTCTCATGTACTGATTCCACCCGGAGACTGACCAAAACAAATTTTCTGCTCACAGAGAGAGACAGAGACGTAAGTAGTTGTTATGTTAAGACCATCATCGGAAATACAGGATAAATACTCAATGAAGCTAAAAGTATACAGCCGTACTTTGATTGGTAAAGATAAAAAGTGACACATATCAAATGATATCTCGATGAATCTAAATTCTAGAGGAAACTGATTCCACAAGTCTGACCTTCTATGTTAATGCCAAACTACTTTCTATGATGGACTACTTGAACTCTTGTAAAGTGAAAGTAGAGGCTTCTTATCGGGTTTCTGAGCTGTTTGAGAGAAAAATTGGATGACTAGTTCTTCAGGATAGAGTAGACTTCTAGTGGCAAAAAGAACAGAGATATTCGTGCATGACATTAAAGCTTTCTGGCATGACCGACGCATTTAGGTGATATCCGTTAAAGTTACACTGCTCTAAACTCTAAGTCATCTCTAAAACCTCATCAATCACTTTGATTAATAGTCAAAAGAGGTGTAAGATGGCATGACTAGAGGACTGCCGCAAGAATTAGAAATCCCGAGAAGATGGTAGTAGACAATAACAAGGGCGCCAAACAATCAGAGGGAGGGGAGAGTGGCTTTCGTCAGAGATACCTGTCAAACCTGAGGTTGGAAATGCTAAGTTTATGGTAGACACTTGAGTCATGCCAAGCAACTTTTTATCTGGTAATATCTTCCCCCTTGCTTGAGAAGTTAATCCACAGTGCTTGATGGATCCCACATCTGTCCTTGCTTATTCCTCCCCTTTTGTCCTCTTTGCAGAATTTTCCACGACTTTGTCCTCCTTGAGGAAGTTTTATGGCCTTTGCTATCATCTTTTAGTCTTGTGAATGTCCTTTTTCCACTCTTTACTCTTTTTCTTTATATCTCCCCGTACGGGGTGGACAGATTCCTCTTGTGGGGTCATTTCGCCAGATGAAAGGGGTAAAATCAGCACTTCTATGGGATTCCTTTTCTTTTTATTTCCCGCTAATTACTCCAACTTTGCCCTGTTCTTGGTCAAATCACTTTTTGCCCGTGTTTGCATTTGGTCTCCGTGGAAGAAGTCGGCATCAAGGAGATCTGCATTTAGCATGTAATCAACATCTTCATCATCTTCACCTGTTTCGGACACCAACTGAATATATTCATCGGTGTCCAATTTGAAGTCCATAACAGACGCACTTTCATTGTTCTCCTTCAGTGAATTCATCGTTGCTTGGATCAAACACTGTATTCACAAGTAAAAGATTAGTAATTAACACATATTGGGCACTCATTAAGAGAGATATTCAGTGTATAAACAGTACATATTTTCCTCTGCACCTCAGGAAAAGAGTCATCACGATCAGGTTGATGAAGATCCGATTTGAAATCTGCCAGGTTAATGGCTCCATGCTCTGATTCTGTGGTTGGATTATTAACCTTCTCTTTTGTTTATGCTTCAAGCTACGCAGAACGTAATTTCTGTTCAACTGTCAAAAGATTATGTTTTACCAGTTCATACCACTAGATCAGCTTTCCTTCAACAGTAAAATTCTGCTCACAGGTTTTGGCAATAATAATGTCATTCTTTATATATGAATACGGTTTCAATCTTCTGTAGCAAAATCTGAGCAAAAAGAAAAAAGAAGGTCTCTTTGCTTCTTAGGACTCGTATTATTTTTGCTATACTTCTAATATGACATGCGTATATAATTATTGTAACGAATAAATGGGAGATAGATTGAGTACACGATAGTTAAGTACATAGGACATATATCTAAAAGATTCTTCACATCTCATTTTGATTATACATATGCCTGATTAATCTGTTACTAGAAACTAAATACTTATCTACTATAGGCTCATTTAGTCTACATCAAAACACATCAAAATATACAGAAATTCCCCAATTCTCTCAACTGCATTAATTCTTATGGAAAGATACATTGCACCCGGTGCACACCTAGAGAACACCTTTCTATTTCACATCATTGTCTTTTTCAATAAAATTAATAGGCGTCTCTCGGCGTCAATCCTTAACATTGTTCATCTTGTCCGATTATGTGTGGTATGCACAACAGCCACGACTAGAGGTATCAACGGTTTAATTCGGTTTGGTTTTTTTGAAAAACCGAACTGAACTAGATGAGACCCAAACCGAATATGAACCGAACCGAAATTTCGGTTCGGTTCGATTCGGTTTTGATTTTTTTTTTTTTTTTTTGGTTTTTAACTTTTAGTTTTTGGTTTTTGCATTTTTTTTTTTTTTTCGTTTTTTTTTTCTATTGTATTTTCAAGAAATAAACTCTTATGGTTTGTTTGGATCGGTTCGGTTCGGTTAACCGATAAAAATCGAATCAAAAAAAAAAATCGATTTTTAATGAGAATCGAACCGAATGAAAACCAAATCGAAAAAATCAAATTTTTCGGCTTAGTTTGGTTCGGTTTGATTTTTAATTTGGTTTTTGACAGCCCTAGCCATGACTACTCCATCTGCGAGGATTACCTCTTGCACGCGGTGGCAACCACTTGCCGCGACGGCAGCCCTGCTGCGTAGCCTGCACAGCAGCCACGACAACATACAACAGCACGTAAGCAACCACGTCAATGTCAACCGGTTCTCTCTTTAACATACTGAGCCACTTTGATGACTCAGCCAACTGTTATAGGATATTTTTATCCAAAGTCAAGATGAGAGGGGATGTTAGAGATATTTAGGATATTTCCTAGAAATATTTAAGATTTGAATTTTCACATGTCTTGTAATAGCACCCATAATTAGGAGATTTTCCATATCTTTCTTTAATTATGTGTATACTCGATTGATATGTTACCTAAATAATCATATGATAAAAGTTTATTAACAGGCCCAGAGGCTCACACGTTTTATCATAGCATGTCAAGATATATAGAAATTTTCACAATTCTCTCTTCCGCTTTAATTCTTATCTCTCCTTCTGCTCCGTTCTTCACTCAACACACAAGTAAAAGTAATGAACTCACTTCATTATGGAAGCAGAAAAGTCAGCATCAACACCCCACCATTTGGCAGGGTTTTTCTTCAAGTCTTCCCTTCTTTGAGAAGTCACCCAACTTTTTGCATGTGGATATCAGAAAAATCTTGATCGTGATTGATACCTAATAATGATAGGGATGCTTTTCCGTCTGTTTTCCCTTGTCCTTGGGAATCCCATCACATTTGAACATTGTGCTCATTCTGAAAGGGGCACTATCGACTACAAATATCACTTTGGCTTTCTCATGGGACAATGATAATATCCAGGAAATTTCTGGGATCTGCTCCTGTTATGTGTCCTGGTTGTTACCTCTTGTCACAGTAGAAGAATTTTCTTTTCATGTTATAAATCACATAATGTGGGTTTGATTTTAAATCAACCTGCTTGGAGTCAGTTAACATAAGGGATGTCCATGTATGTGTGCATTTTCGTTTAAATAACAGAAGTCTCTTTATGGGCCAATGTACCAATAAGTTACGTACAATTGAGATTTATGCTAGTGCTTTGTCTAGTTATAGCCCGGCTTGACCCAACCTAACCTTATTAGTATGAACATATTAAAATCCCTACTTGAAGAATACTAAGGCCTGGCCCCAAAATATCCTAAATTTTTGGGTCGGGTTGGGCTAGCGTAGGCTTTTTTTTACACCCCTAGTTGAACTATTCCACACATAAGTCTATTCATTAAGGTTGTGTTTCATAGTCAATATAAAAGTCTACATAAGATAAATTTTATCATAACTTGTGTTCGGTTATTGTTCAAGACAAGATAATGCAGATATGAGTAAATATTAATTTGATAAAATAATCTCATGTAGGGATGGGATAAAAGTGGATAGGATATGTCCATCACTCATCTCTCTACTTTGTCTCCTCAACTCAATCAGGTTGCCATTGACAACCTCTCATTGAGCTTCCTCTCATTGCCACCTATGTAGTACCGACACGGACACGCAACACGACACGACACGCCGACATGTCATTCCTCAAAAAATAGAGAATTCCGACACGTTCCGAATAAAAAGAGCATAGAATTAATTTGTACTAAAAATATTAATTCAACATTTGTTAATGTCATTTAGTGTTTTAATTTGACAGAGATTAAATGAGAAATTCAAAAATTGCAAACACAAAAGAATAAATTTGAAGAAACGTGTCTTGTTTTCTTGCACTTGTCGGAAATTAGTGAGATTTCTTATAGTTCAAGATAGAGTTCAGAGTTCATGATATAGATTGGCTTGGAGCTCCTCTACAAAACAAGGTTCTCAAGGATAAAAACTCTCTAAGTACAACCAAAAGAAAATGAAATAACTAAATTCGCCATGGAAAAATGTGAGATAACTCACAAGCCAATGACATAGACCAAAAGAGATAACTCGTAGGCGACGCCTGTGAGAGGCGGAAAGAAGCAAAAAAAAAAAAAAAAATCACAACTTCAAGTCGGAGCGACGCCGGCAAGAAGAGGGGCATCCTATCGTTATTCACGGGAAGGTCAAAACTTATAAGTGAGAAACTTGAGAGTGAGAATTTTCTTCTTTCCCCTTTATTTTTGTTATTTTTATTATTTTTTCATATATTTATATTTTGACTCCTCAAGTATTGAAAATTATTAAAATTGACCCCGTGCCGTCGGAATCGCATGTCAAAATTTTGGACTCGCGTGTCGGAGCATGTTAGGAAGAGTTGACCACATCTCGGATTTCCCGACACTCGTTGACTGCGTGTCGAAACGTGTTGGAGTGTGTCGAAGTGTTGGACACAACACGAAGGCTTCCGGAGGCTTGTCATAGTCACAAGCTTGACTCAATCTCGACCGCAGAGAAGCTCCACGGCTAAAACTGGAGCACCAGCCATCATCCATGGTCAGATCTAAAGAAACAATCGTCTGTCTTCCTGTGTCTCACGCACCTTCATCGCACAAGCAACCGTACCTTCATCTGCTGCACCTTCATCGGCTAAGCCTCGACGTTAGTGTTGGCTGCGAGGGTGGGGTGGCGACCAGATTGGTTTTTATTGAAGATTGTGGACCAGCAATGAAGATGGACGAGGGACTGGTGATTGCTGAAGTTTTTGCATGATAGTGTACTTAGGCAGCTTGGACGTCTGCGAGGGTTCTGAGATCTAAACGGTCCACATTCAATTCAGCATGGGGCTTGAGAAGAGACAGAGGTGGAGGAAAGCGAGGAGAGTCGGGATTTGCTGGCGGCAAGAGCCATTTGATATTCAATTGATCTGAAAGGTCGACATTCAATTCAGTTTGGATATCCATATAGATATCAAAAATTATATAAGATATTAAAAATCCCATCTTCATCTATCTAAGCTATTCCTATCCACCTTTATTATCCGATAAAAAAGTTTAGACGACCAAACGCACCCGAACTGTTAAACCAGTGACATAGGTGCCACTTCCTTTTTCTTGGTAAAACCTATATACTCAATTACTCATGAATAACTAGGTGCACGCAAAGACTATTAATGCTAATCTGCATTGAACAACAGCAACTGTTGTTAATATGATTAGTTAGATATCTAGTTAACAATAAGGACTTTGGTTCATAGAAGCTATAAGCTTCACCAGTGGTTCTTTTAAGTTACTTCTCCCTTTTCTAGATCTGATTCATAGTCCAAAAATCACCAGATTCGATGCATTGCCCTCCTTGTGAAACTAACTTTTATTCCTTCTCTACTTTGAATAATCTTTTTAATTACACCGGGCAGTCTTGGTAGAAAAATATTTAAAAAAATTTGCTTCACTTACTTTTTTTTTCTTGGTCGGTACTTCACTTATTTTAACATGTACTAAATTGCTTTCGAATCTCTCTCTATTAGTTAGATATCTAGTTAACAATAAGGACTTTGGTTCATAGAAGCTATAAGCTTCACCGGTGGTTCTTTAAGTTACTTCTCCCTTTTCTAGATCTAATTCATAGTCCAAAAATCATCAGATTCGATGCATTGCCCTCCTTGTGAAACCAACTTTTATTCCTTCTCTACTTTGAATAATCTTTTTAATTACATGTGGGCAGTCTTGGTAGAAAAATATTTAAAAAAATTTTCTTCACTTACTTTTTTTTCTTGGTCGGTACTTCACTTACTTTAACATGTACTAAATTGCTTTCGAATCTCTCTTTATTAACTTTATTAATGAGTTCACTTTATGAGCTGGAAACAACAAGAAACGAGCGTTGCGCTTATGCATAAGTTTGGGTTAAACAAAGTGTAAAATTGCGTTCTGGTCCACCCTTGCCTGAAAATTAGTGAGTTCCAGTGCAAGATTCCTCTTTACCAAGTTTTGCCTTTCATGAGTACATCAAATATCTGTACTTCTAAACCTTTAATTCTCATATTTTGCTCTTTAGTCGAACTAGCCGTAAGATACTAAATCATCCAATCCTTCTTATTAATTTTTCTAGCTATTGTACTCTCTAAGCTCGTTTTTACATTTTTTAGTTATGCCGGTTCTGCCCGAATAATGAAGTGCACATTGATCGGTCTGTTGAATCCTGGAGGATAACCGCACATCTACCTCCGCGCTCTTTGAAGGGCTGAAATTATCCTTCAAGACAGCTTTTGTACGCCTCAAACCAGCTTCATTTTTAATTTTCTATCAGTTATATCAACTTCATTCACCGTGATGAAGATAACAATTGACTAAGAGGGCCCGCATTGAGCAAAAGGAAGTGATCTCGTGCCATCTATGGCGTTCTCCAAAATCTCTAGTAAAACACACGGGGCTGTATTGTCCCTTTGACCCTATCACATATTTTGCGTATTTCGTCAAGAATCACATATGCCAGAAGAACAAGTGCAAACTGTTAGAAATCATGATCCATTTTCTAAATCTTGAAACTACTCGCTTAATGATGAGGTCAAGAACTTGAAGATCACGCTGCAACTAGTTAATGTCCAGCTAACAGATCATCACCAAGCAAGGTGGCTAGCTTAATCTTGGAGAAAGTCTTACGCGGACCGGTGGACACCTTGAGCAAGTTGTCTAGAATTGTTGAGCACGGTGGCGGCCGCAGAAAATCAAGTTGAAGAAGGAAAGCGTAGCTTAGTCAAACATTGAGGCTATCTTGCCAAATAAGAGAAACATTGTTGCAGTAAGGCGGCGACTAAGTCGGTTAAGATGGCCTATAAATAGGCCAGGGATCATTCATGTAAGAGACTGTGGGGGAGATTGAGCTTAGAACTTCATATCAAAGATGCTCCTCCACCACATCTCCTCTAAACTATTTTGTTACGCCAGATAAACTATCTTTATCCCATAAAGCTTGCTTGTATTCCTCTTCCATTGCTCTACATCAATTAGAGCATACACGTGCACACTCGTGCACATCAAAATACAGACTACCTTGATGTTCAAACCGATCTTCTGCCCAATCAAATTTTCAACATGAAATCAGGGCTACAAAACTTTCAACACAAATAACATCGCAAGGTGAAGTCTTGGATCAATGGTGGACTCATTTTGGCGGCAACAGCTGGCTGATGCAGTTGATCTTGTCAATGAAAGCAAATCATTCCAGGTTTCCCGGTGGGGTATGTTGCCTAATTCAATCTTCACAATCCATGTTAGCCCAGCTTTGATCTGCTTGTTCGCCGATAAAAGTTTGAAGTTCCAGGGGATCTCCTCTACCTTCTCCTCTAAGGAACGAATTAAATCGGCCTTCAACTGTGGAAAAAAAAAGAGAGATGCTAAAGCGATCACAAAAGCCAGCACATAACCAGCAGTACAAGGACTCGGCTGAAAAGAGAGCTTCACATATAGCTTTCTTAAATACGGGAAAAGTTCAATTTCTTCTCTTACAAAAAAAAATTATGCATCCAAAGAAAAACAAGCTCGCTTTCTCTTGTCATGAAGTAATCCTTTTTTCTGTTCGAAAGTACACCATATTGGTGATAAGCCAACTCTGTTCTGCATCAAGAAAATGCTGCAGGTACAATAGGAAGACACGAAATAAAAATACCAATAAGCTGCAATAAACTTACACGAGATAAGAGGCTTCTGAACGGGTTTCTGAGCTCTCTGAGAAAAATTGGAGGACTGGAACTTCAGGATGAAGCGATTTTCTAGTGACGAAACTGTGACATTTATGCAGTGCATTTGAGCTTTCTCTCCGGACCGTAGGATTTAGGTTGATTCGTGCATGGAATAGGGCAAAAAGAAAAACTAGTTTTTGGCATAGAAAAAACAAGAGTTGAGATTTTTTTTTTTTACCATCTTGTTTTTTCGGGAGCAGAAACTAGCTTCTGTTTTTGTCCTATTCTAAGAAAAGAGGAGGAAAAGAAAAAAAAAAGAGAGTAGAAGGAGGAGATATGTACATTTTTATTTTTTCATTTTAGTCACTCACCTGTTTATGCTACTTTGTCCCTGCACTTAATCGACGCCTTTCGTTTTGGAGCCTAATGAGGCAGCGAAACAGCAGGTCCGCAAGACAAATCTAGTAGCAAAAATTTAGGCATAGGACTAAAATGAAAAAATTGGGGATAAGGACATCACAAGTGCCATAATTTTTTGTACGCTACTCATGTCATAACTTTTCATACAACGCTCACTTGAGCACCGTAACTTTATTTATTTATTTTTTTATCACTTAAGTGTCATGACTTTTCTTTTTCGATCAATAGATAGCCCGGACTTCTAAATAACGTCCACCGCAAGTCCCGTTGTGGTGAACGCTTTTTAAAAAGTAAGGGCATCATTATACGTATGTTACAAGTCATGACACTTAAGTGAATAAAAAAGAAAGTTATGACATGAGTGCAATACAAAAATTATGACACCGTGGTGTCACTTACCCCCGGAAGACGTGTGCAGTGCCTTGGCAAGAACGAGACCTTGTATGCACGAGGGGGGGAGGGAGGGAGGGGGGTGTGGCTTTGGTTAGAGATGTTTCTAAGCTTGAGCATGGAACGGCTGAATTTATAGTGTGACACTTGAGTCTTGCCAAGCGACTTTGGTTGGTCTAGTCTCTTCCTTCCTTGAGAAGTTAATCCACAGTGCTTGATGGATCCCACGCCCGTCCTTGTTTATTCCTTACTTCTTGTCCTCTTTGCAGAATTTTCCACGACTTTGTCTCCCTTCCTGAGGAAGTTTGGTGGCCTTCGCTATCATCTTTTAGTCTAGCGAATGCCCTCCACTCGTTTCTCCTTTTTCTCTATCTACCCAATAAGTGGCGGACAGATTCCTCCTGTGGAATCGTTTTTCCACAACAAAGGAGAAGAAGTGGGCACTTTTGTTAGATTACTTTACTATTTTTTCCCCTACTCACTACTCCAACACTGCACAGTTTTGACCAAGTCACCCCATCGCCCCTAGATTTCCAAAACCCTACTCTTAACACCACCCAAATTTAAAGGGAACGCTATAACACCACCTCATAACAGAACTGCGTCACCTCAAAACACCATTTTACTTCCCTTGAATCGTCCCAAGGGACTCTTATGGAATGAAGTCTCCCGAAGTTGATTACTTTCTACCACAGCCGGAGAAGTGGCTTGTGAAAATACAGTGTGTATAAGTAGTTTGGTCGAAACCAGAGCAGTGTCAGAGTCAAAGGATCTTTTTAAACGGTCAAAGCCTAATCATGGTCTTTGAGCTGCACTATTCGTTTAACAGTGTCGGTTCAAAACGTGTTCTCGGTCCTCATTTGTCGGCTTTTGTGTTCTGAGTATTACGTACGTGATTCTAGGAAGACTCAGAGCTACCAGCGGCTGCTATTTTTTCATTTTGCAAGAGATAAAAGCTTGTATTTGTCCTGAACATACAGATAACATCTTAACTTCTTATTAAGAAGGCTTTGCCTATGTAGACTGATTAGTTTGCATGTTGTGTCAAGAGAACTACAAACCAACCAGTCTCACGCGCTTGATCCTTCAGATAATTTGATAAAGTAAAGAAAGACATGGAATTGATGGACTGCAAGTTAACTTTTAAAGAAGACATCACCGTGGCAACTTGTTGATTCTCCGCATTATACACGGCAGAGAACGAAGAAAGCAAATTACAGAGCAGTCACATTCCTTTAAAGCAAAACGAAGCTCAAAGCATTAGCATGCAAAATCCTTGTTTACAGTTGTTGATGAAGCTGCACTTCTCTTAGGCAATAACAAAATCATAAATTAAGGCGAACAACAGGATAATCCCAACGATCACATTCCAAGGATTAGGCTGTGAAGGATTTGTGGTGGTTGGTCCAGTCAATGCAGTCACTGAATTTTCTTTCTTTCTGGCTTTTTCAGTCTCCCTGCTTGTTTTCTTCCTCGGTGAATTACTGGATGAACAGTGCTCTCTGTATTTTAGTACCTGCCAATGTAACGTGTTTCCAATAGTGAGATGATAAGGAAAAAGAAACAAAGGACTAACAGGAGACCAGAAAATCAAGAATTTTCCTAGTATTTTCTACTGGTTTTCCAAAAAAAAAAAAAAGGAACCATGCAAATCAAACTAATGGTCCAACAATGCACATCTTAAGACTGGAAGATAATAGCCAGACAAAGTTGGTTAAACTGGGAGCTTCTTTCACCTTCGCTGTTGCTACAGCTTCATCCCAAGATACACATTCTGTTTTAATATTACTCAATGCAATTTCCTGCTTCTTAACCCCTTCGCGCCTCATTTCTTCATTGATATAAAATCTTGGAGGCTCAGAAATTTTGGGAGTCTTGGGCTTTTCCGGAAGCTCCATAGGTTTTGCAGAGGAAACATGTGAGCGGTTGAATTTACTCTGTATGACACCTTTCTTTTGCTCAAGAGGAACAGCACCATAAACTGACCCATTTGTCCGTGTTTGGCGATTCTCCATTATAGATATTTGGTCATTCTGCAACATCAAACGGATCAATGGAAATAGTTGAGCCATTATCTTGATCTCATTAAAAACATTCATGTTTTTATTCTCAAATCGTCCGAAAGCTCTTAATTACATGATCTGTCTTTTAGTCATCTGCTATAACCTTGTTCAGTATCTCAGCTGCAATTTTTTTTTAAATATTTTCTACTTCGTAGTTCTTCACCATTCTTCTTATTATTTGAATCCAAGTTAATGAAGCATGAGCAATTTAGAGTGAAATTTCACTTCCTTTTGGTAGAAAAATGCTAGAATCCACTTTATGTTTTTCTCAAAGCGGCTTTTAACAAAATTAACCGTTTCTTAAGTGCCTATGAACCACATATCCAATATATTGTTCACTACTGTCAAATGGAATCCCCAACTTCTAATTAACTACCAACCAATGCACGTCACCATATAAGAATAGTAATAATACACAATAGGTTAGTTTAGAAGCAGCTTTCACCTTTGCTCTGGCTTCTCTTTCATCCCAATATGTGTATTCTGGTTTGATACTTTTAGCTCCAGTTTCCTGCATTGCCTTTTCGAACTGTGGCACTTCATCTTTGCCACGGTATTTTAAGCTTGCGGCGCGTACTGGAGGTGCCATGGGTTTCTCAGGGGCAATAAGTGAGCCGTTGAACTTATTCTCCACCATGCCTTTCTTTTCCTCAAGAGGAACAACCCCGTGGAGTGAGTCAATTGTTCGTGTTCGCCGATTCCTCATTAGAGCAGGACTCTCATTGTGCAAGTTAGATCCTTGGCCATGCTGCAGTGACTGATTTTGTGAAATAAAATAAATCAGAGGAAATAACTAAGGCATAAACTTAATTTTATAACAAACCCTCAAGATTAGGTTTTAAGTTGTCCATCGTTCTCATATAATTGAAAGTTAATCATGCACAAGTAACTCGGCATGAGAGTCCCCTTATCTTTTTCCATACACAGATTCTATAATGAACTCCCCATTCTACACAAAGATATTGAAAGCACATTATCCTTATTGTTCAGATAACCTGGAAAAGGGAAGTGCCCTTCGAGTGCATTCTAAACCATTTTAAACCTAAATTTACTAGTGAAGTAATAACAGCAACCAAATGAAATCTCAAGTGTAGAATTTTGACCTGTGTTTCCATTGCGTCTCCATCGAAGAAGCCGGCATCAATAAAATCTCTATTTAGCATGTAATCAACATCTTCATCCTCTTCACTTGTTTCGGACGCCAATTGAATATATTCATCATAAAGACCGTTGTCCAATGTGAAGTCCATAACAGGTGGACTCTCATTCTCAATCAGGGAATTCATCGTTTCTTGGATCATATACTGTATTTACAAGTAAAAGATTAGTCACTAACACATTTCAGGCGCTTGTTAAGACAGACATTAAGGGTATAAACAGAACATATTTTCCTCCGCACCTCAGCAAAAGAGTCCTCATGATCAGGTTGATGAAGATATGATTCCAAATATGCCAGGTTATCAGCCTCCTCATTTCGTCTACGCTTCAAGTGACACAGAACATAATTGCTATTGAACTGCAAAAGGCCATGTTACACCAGTTCACACCATGAGATCATATTTTCTTCAACAGTCAAATTTTGCGCACAAATTAAGATTTCAACCTTCTGTACTGAAATCTGAGCAAAAAAAAGTTTCTCTGCTTCTTTAGGACACGGGGGGAACTTTTAATGAGTGTTTCTGCAGATTATTGTAGCTATACTTCTCATATGATCGAATTCATGCAGCTTCCAAATCCAAGTAATTATTACGAAAGGAAAGAGGGATAGATTGAGTACATGATGGTCGGGTAAATGATATTCATGGATGACCCAGTTGGTCGGGACGCCATCTTGGAAGACTAATGTTCTCTTGGAACCGATCTTGTCGACGTCATTTTTAGCCGTAATATCTCTAGGTTTACCGGTGATATTCCAAGAAAAACCACATGGTGTTTTCCTGATATTCCGTTGGTTCTGCGCCTGTGGACAAATGAACCACCATTCTTGATCAGTGGACGGAACGATGGAATTCTCTGCAAGCACGTCAAAAAACTCGAGTCAGGAGTAAGGGGGCTGCTGTTCTTTTTCTGAGTTCCTTTGATGAAGTCGCGAAGGACTTACCATTGAACTTGGCGGGTAAATCCCATGGATCAATCCTATAGACGTTTTCTAGTGTCGGAATAATGCAGAAACTTTCTCTCCATCCGGGTACTGCCGACTTCAAGTAATTGATTAGTTCCTCCTCGGTTGGACGGAATCCGTAGCCGGCTACTTTCTGCTGAAGGAGCAGCGCAATCTCCTTGATTTCAAAATTCATGGGATGGATTTTTCTTCTGTCATGCAAGTGAAGTTGAAGCTACCTATGAGTGAGAACTCAGGGAAGTGAGCTTGCACGCGTTGATTTTTTTATTTTTCGGGGGTCTTCATTGAAGTCTTCTCCTTCCTCAATAAGTCACCCACACACCATGACAAAGACCTCTATTGGTGTATCAGTACAATCAAGTGAACGTGATCCATGACACGGATTATTTTCTTCCCCCAATTCTGTAACTAATGAGCCAAAAAAAGATTCGTGTACAATTCTCGAAATCATATTCTAAGCCCATAAAGCTTCCCCTCAGCCCGCTTTTCTTAGCCCATTTCTCGTGTAATCTATAGCGAAAGAGAAGAAAAGAGATGAAAACTTGACGAAAGACAAGAAAGAAGAAAAGAGGGGAGAGAGGGAGCCGCGAGTAGGGGTGGCAAATGGGTGGGTCAGGTCGGGTATGGATCGGGTCGAAAATGGGTTGACCTATATTTAACCCATTTAACCCATTTTGACTCATATTATTATAGTGTAATTTAGTAACCCATACCCAACCTAACCCGTACCCGACCCGTACCCGACCCGACCCATATTACTAAAACCTATTAATACTCTAGGAAAACTCATTTATATTATATGTTAATTGGATTAAAACTTCAAATTAAATTAAAATAGTAAATAAAATAAAAAAAAAGTTTAAAAAAACCTATAAATTGAAATATTTATAAATTTTTTTAACTAAACCTAAAAAGCTCACTTTTATGATTTTTTATAATAAAAAAAAGTATTGTTAAAACATTTTTATGCAATACAAATTTAATGGAAAATTTTTATAATTCCTTTTTAAAAAATCAAAATTTTAATTTTTTAAATATATTTTTAATTATTTTAATTTTTTTAAAATATAATTTGTAAATATTTTTACTTTTTAAATATAATTTTTATAATTTATAATTTATAATAGTTATTTTTTATTTTTCTCTTTTCTTTTTTCTTCTTCTTCGACCGGCCGCCGGCCACGACAACGGCCGGCAACCGGCCCAAGCGAGATCAAGCTCGCCGGTGTCGGGCGAGCTCGATCTCGCCGATTCGGCGAGGCTCTATCCGTTGATGCCCCGCCCGATGCCGGTGAGCTCTAATCTCGCCTTATCGGCGAGGCTCAAGCCTCGCCGGTTGTTGGCGAGGCTCGACCTCGCCGGATCCGGCGAGACTCGAGCTTGCCGACGTCGGGCGAGGCTCGATCTTGCCGATCTGGCGAGGCCAAGGCCCTGCCCGACGCCGGCGAGCTCGAGCCTTGCCGGTCGTCGGCAACCTGCCCGCGAGCTTGAGCCTCGCCTGGCTGTCGGCCGGGCGGGTTGCCAGCTAAGGAAGGAAGAAAAGAAAGAAAAAGAAAAAAAAAAAATGAAATATGAAAAATAATTTTAATTCGTTTTTTTATAATAAAAAATATTTTTATAAATTTAAAAAGGCCATGGGTTTAAACCTTAAAGTGGGTTTCCTAATAACCCATTTAGACCTATTTCTTTTTGTGTTTTATTTTCTTAGACCCATTTCGACCCATATTTAATTTTCACTTAACCCATATATTACCCATTTAACTAAAAATGGGTTATAATATGGGTTTATGACCCATTTTGCCAGCTCTAGCCGCGAGAGAACGGAGAGAGAAGAGAGAAGGAAACGATAACGAGCTGTTTAATATGTTCATTGACGTCTGAAAAGGCCATTTCCATGGGATTGGTAGGAGTTTCTTTATGTTTCACTTCTGTGAGTTAGTTTCGTTCTTAGGCTTCATTCGTTTTATCAAAAATAACTTTCAAAAAAACGTTTTTCAAATTTTACGATGCTTCACGAGAAATGAACTGGTTGGACTAAACATTTTCCATCAATGGAAAAAAAAAATTTAAATAGGAGAAAACGTTTTTCGATTTTCAGAAAGAAAAAAAAATTCCATAACTTCTTTCATCTCGCTTTCTTTCACCAAACAAATTTTCCTTTTATTTTTATATTTATTTTAAATAAAAATCAAATTTTAATTATTTTTATTTTTTTCCTTTTCTTTTTCTTTCTTATTGGCTGGTTAGTGGCCATGGTGGCCATAGGCAATCTCAAACCTCAGTTGACTCGCTGGATTTGGCGAGGCCCAAGCTTGCCGGCTTGTGGTGAGAGTCAAGCTTTTCTGTGGCCAACGGCCAGTCCAAAAGAAAACATTTTCTAGTTTATTTTTAGGTTTTGCCCAAACACCAGAAAATATTGTCATTTTCCTAAAAAAATAGTTTTTTGGAAAACATTTTTTCAAAATGCCACATTTTTCATGAAACAAACGGATTCTTAGAGTTTAAATTTTGAGCCCTACTTGTGTGGACGTCACCAATGATGCCTCAGCCAAGTCTGAGCTGTCCATAGTTATAATCTATGTAGCAGGGATACTCTTCGAAAACCTTCGTGTCGTGTCCGACACTCCGACACGTGTCTGACACGCTCTGACATGTCCCGACACGCGGTCAACGAGTGTCGAAAAATCCAACACATGGTCAAATCTCTCCGACACGCTCCGACACGCGAGTCCAGAATTCCGACACGCGATTCCGACACGTACGGGGTCAATTTTAAAAATTTATAATACTTGAGGGTTCAAAAATAAATATACACAAAAGAAGTAATAAAAGAAGTAGTAAAATTGCTATAAATATACACGCACGGGGTCATTTTTTTTTTCAATTTTGTTTTTTTTAATTGTTTTAGTTTTTTTAAAAGTCTTTTACTATGAAAGAAGTAATAAAAAATGCTATATATGATAAATAAATAAACTTAAAAATATCATTTCAGCATTTTTCTTTAAACAATGTTTTTTTCCTTTAAGTTTTATGTATTATTGTAACAAATTAAAATAATGAATGATATTATTTAATATTTTTCATGTAAATTAATTCTAGGCTATTTTTATTATTATTTATTTATGTATTTATATATAAAAATATTTTTAATATATAATGTGTCGGAACGTGTCGAAGTTCTATATTTTTAAGAAATGACGTGTCGGCGTGTCGTGTCGTGTTATGTCACGTGTTGCGTGTCCGTGTTGGTGTTACATAGGTTATAATTAGGTCCCTCACATTCTTAGAAACTTATAGGAGATTTTACGAATCGCAAAAGAGACTTCCCATATGAGAGATATTGTTTTTTTTTAATTATCGAAAACTGTTGTATAGTAATTGCTACTAGCAATGTTCCACACTGGATTTCGTCTGTCGTCGGCCGAGTTCTTGTTCGGAGGAGCTTTTTGTCTTGTAGTAGCTCAAAGAGTTTTATCTTGGCTGTAAGCTTACGTAAAACAAAGTGTGGTGGCGACTGATGCAATGCGCCAAAATTCCTAGCGTAGGATGAGCCCGCTGCTCTGTTCACGACAGCAAGTATGCCGTTTGCGTAGCCTTTCTATTGACACATAGAGTCTTAGATGATGTTAGTTGACGTTTAATTTGACATTCAATTAATGCCTCCGTGATAGGATTTTGGTGGCGTAGTATTTGGTTTTTGGTTAGGGGGAGTGGTGCTCATCTCTTTTGTGATTTGTAAAGTCATGGCTTAAAAAGGATAGGAAATAGTTATGTTATAGTTTATGAAAAAGGCGTCGCTTTGTATAGTATTTATAAAAAAGAAAAAAGTTGTGTTTGGAGAATATTGGTTTCATAAAACTAGGTTGAATGTTTACCACCCTTTCATTGTTTGAAATGGCATAGTTAGTATCAATTAGAATAGTTTGAGAGTTGATTATTATATAATTAGAGGATTTGTGAACAATTATGAAATGGTTTTTTGATTAATTAGAGGATTGCGTTGATGGTTCACTATGGGAGGATCTTGCTAATTTGTAACTTTTGTAGATGATTATTTCTTGTTATACGTGGCTCTATCTAATGAAGCATCGATCTGAACTAGTCCGTATTTATCATGATTTCGGTATCATGATGAAAACACAATTTTCTCAAAACATCAAGATCTCTCATATTGATAATGCCATGAACAATATAGAGACACAAAGTTTATTCAGATTATTTCTCAAGACGGTAGTGTCTTTAATCATTTTTTCTAGGGACTTCTCAACAAATTGAATGATTAGATATTGTTTGTGCCCTTCTTATCTTAGCCTCTTGTTCGGAACAGTTTTGGGGAGAGGCTTCACATAATGCTGTATACACTATTAATGGCACTCCATTACCTACTATGAGTAATATCTCTCTTTATGAGCGCTTGTATGGCAGTGTTCCTAATTACAACCTTCTTCGAGTCTTTGGCGATGATTGTCTTCTTCCAAATGAACACACGAAATTCAAACCTTGTCCTTGTTTATGTTGTTTCCTAAGGGAGGGTATTGAGCATGAGGGTATCAATGTTGGGATTCTATCTATAATCATCTCCACGTATCCTGTCATGTTACCTTTTGGGAACACAAGATATTCTCTTTGCTTCATCCCTTGGACTCCTCTTTTGTCACTTCCTTTTTTTTAATAACGAGAAGCCTTTACTAGTGGCAGCAAGTCTTGTGGTGGTGTTTGTTTTCCAAAACAGGAGGCAAAAGATGTCCAAATTAGCGCTCAACAATGGCGAGCTCAACGAGTTCGAGATGCAATAGCGCATGGAGAGGATTCTGGCGTCCTTTGGTGATGAAATTTCAGGATCTAGCTCTTTTGAGAGTGATGAGTTTGTTGTGATGCCTTTTCTCTAAAATTAGTAGTAAATGAGTCACGAATAGCAACTGAAGTTGCAGACTATGAAAGCATAGTGATGCAGTCGATGCAACTAGCATTGTGATGGCCACTAGAGAAACGCAACCAATGTGGCTAGCGTTACTAAATAGACAGTGAGTTTGACACCAAGTTGAGAATTGAGATAATTGGTACAAACCTACGCTATGGGGGAAATCATGGTTGGTCTTGTCACGGGATATTAAACATATTATAATTTGATACTCCGCACTAGTTTGACCAATGGACTTGACCATTAATTTTTGCCTTGAGATGATATAAGTCATCTTTAACCCTATAACTATTTTATGAATTGGATTTGGATAAAAGTATATTTAGTATTGTTTTATAAAAATTAACAATGGATGCTCGATCATTTAGAAGAGATTTTATTGAGTTTTGACTTTTAAATTAGAGCTTTCTGAAGGGGGACTATAAATGGGATGTGTTGCATAGCATATTTCTAACCCTGGCCTCCACATTCTCTCCTTTCTTTGTTTTTTCTATCTTCTTATTAAATTTTTAGATTTTGTGGCTCCCAAGTGGTTTTCTAACCAAAAAAGTGGTTGTTTGACATTTTTGGATTGTATTCTTATACTTGTTATTGAAGATAGTGAAACCCCTCACTTCTTGTGCTTCCATTTTGGGTTTTCCAAATATATGTTGTGTCTCAAGTGGTTTTGATTTAGCTTTCATCCTTTTCTATTTGGGCTTTGATTTGTGCGTCTTTTGGTGTTGTTCCGCAACAAACTAATATTGGAGCAAACATATTTTGTTCAAGATGGCATCTATTAAGTTCGAAGTGACACCATTTGATGGTCAAAACAATTTCAAGCTTCGAAGGATCAAGATGAAGGCGTTATTAGAGCCTCATGCAAGAAGTACCCTAACAACATGACTTTGGCCGACATTAAGAAGATGGAAGAGAGGGCACACAGTACCATCCAATTGTCCTTGTTCAACAAAGTGCTTCATGAGGTCGCTGATGAAGAAATGGCTTCGGGATTGTGGAAGAAGCTCAATAGCCTCTGCAAGAAGAAATCTCTTACAATGATATCATTCTTGAATTAACATCTTTACATGCTAAAAATACTAGAAGGTACTCCTACTTAAGAACATCTAGATGAATTA